>CAVNZL010000053.1:647500-817500 GCA_963693355.1 Pontia daplidice | reverse complement strand
ACAAAAAAATTATCTTTTGCCAGCCATCATGTCTTATGGTATTTCTACAAAAATTCTTGTGTGCATTGCAATATGCCTCCATAGAAATATGTATCTCAAATATCTGTCTGCTCTATGCTCTGTATAAAATCTAGATAACCTACCTCAACAGCCTCCATTCGAGTAACCATTCTGTCATTGAGTTCATCTTTATCCTTCAGTTTCCTTTCTCTCTCTGTGTCTCTGAAAAATATAAACAAGAGTAAGACCTAGTTCAAAAAAAAGATCAGCACACAAAATTAAAATGTATATTGTGAGCCCATGAAGATTAAATCAATAGCTAATAATTTAACATAACATACTAAAATAGCTCAGATATTATGAACATTAAGTCTTTGGTAAGTGGAAAATAGATAGATCTTATTTATATAGGGAATTAATTTTAATAATTGTTAATAAATTACCAATATTTTAAAAATATTGATAATATCTAATTCACATCACTTTTATTACAATGTTCGTTTTAAGCCACCTGTTCTTCATATATAATATGAGAGAGAATGGAAGGGAAAAGGCTCAAGTGATGGCACTATGGTATAGTTAGTATAGGAGCAGTCATGCAAAATTCTGAATTGAAAATATTTTTTGCCAAAATTGTTTCATTAGAACACTGAAATTATTGCAGATATATTGGCTCTGCATGACAAAAATAAATGAATAGAATCAACACAGAATGAGCACAAAGCAAGACACCTACAGTAAGAGCTTACACCACAAAACTCCTGTTACATATCTCAAAGCTCTGGCTCTCAATTCTCTCTTCCTCTAAATGAATTAATGCTTTTTGAACTTCCTTAAAATCGTCACAGTCTTTCTTAAAACTCTCTCTTTCATTGTGTAGTTTTACTGACTCATCATGTTTCTGTTGAAGATCTCTGAAATTGTTCAATATTGTAGACATACATAATTACTAGTTTAAGTTAATTTTTACATAATAAGTAGTAACAATATTTAATTATGAAGAACTTGCTTAAATTTATTAAGACAGAAGACAAGAAGTACTACTAAAGCTTCCAGGGGAATAAAAAACAGACTGACTGTTGGTTTTGTTCTGATGTATAGTTCTGCTGGTATCTTGACATCTCAGCATGAGACTCCTCATATTCATTCTGGGCCTTCCTATAGTTGTCCTCACACTGCTCCTTTAGCTCATGCCGATATGTTATATCTTTCTCCAACTGAGCATGAGCCCTGGCTTTGAAGCCTGCATAATCATCGTTAAGGGAGTCATCCAGATTTTTGCTATGAGTAACTGCATTGGACTGTGGATTAAGCACATAATTAATAGTTTAAATGCTGTTATATATAATGCATAATAATACACTAACAAAGCAGGTTTATTTATATGACAGCAAATTTGGAGCTACCTAGTCCATGTATAAGTTCAAGAGATACAAATGAAAATGCATTTTTTTAATGAAGTTTTTATGTAACAGTATTTATAGACAGACTGATTATTAATTATTCTTAAAGGGCAAGGCTCTTAAATTGCTTACTCATTCAGTTAAAATTGAATATTTTTATGAAGCACTGAATTAATTCATTTATTTAAATATGACCATAATGGTAAAAGGAAGGGCTTTTGGGATTGTTTCTTTTTAAGTAAGCGGAGTAGCCTGACTTTTTACATAATACAAATATTATAGGTAATGCTAGATGATGGAGTAAACCTAGTATAACCCAAGCTTATTGGGTAATAATAAGCTTAAGGAATAGTGTAAGATACTTTAGGGTTGTTCTATTAGGCTTAAGAAAACTCTTTTGTTTTCCTTTTGTATTTTATTGATTTAAAGTGTTATATTTAACACCAGTTTCTTAATTTAATTTTACTAGCCGAACCAGCATGGGTACACTTACATTAATGTGGGTAAAGCCTCAAATATAATTTGAACTTTACCAAATATACTAGGAAACCTGGGTTTATAAATGAGTATTTACAACAAAAAAAAGTAATGAAAACAATCATATTTATTAAACTAAAAATATATTTTTTGCAGTTTTCACAACATATGTAACAAAGCTTGGAGGAAAACTATGTAAGTAATTAATTAAAATTGGAAGTCAGGAAAAAAGTTGTCACCAAAGATATTTAACTTAGGTTTAACTTTATTTGTAGATGATGTATAGCTAATGTCACTAAAAGTGTTTTAACTGTCAATTTGTATATGCCACTTCCGAAATTTAATAAATTCTCCATAAAAACTTATGGGTAACTTGCGAAAGAAGTCGTGGTCACTTGTAACATTTTAGTATAAAAAGTGTAAAGCAGAAAAAACCATTTAGGGCAAAACCAAAATAGAACGATGAAATGGCCGACAAAGACGCAATACAAAAAATAAGAATATTTTTATTTCAATATCTCGCGAATTAGAAAGTTAATACATTAGGACTTCATGTATTTCAGAATTTAAATGTAAAAATGTAATGTTAGAAAGTCAAGCTACAAGTTGTGCCTTACGGTATTTGCTAGTCCAATCCTTGCCGGTTAGTAGCAGATACTACGTCATTTACGAGTTAATTAAGTAGTTAATGATAAAAAAATTGTAATTTGTAAGATCTTACCTTATCTTGCAGCATCTTTCGATTGTTATCGGAAATTTCCCTGGAATCGCCGCAGTGAAAGTTTTGCATATTTATTGCGTCTCAGAAATCTGTAAGTACTATAAATTAGTATGACGGTTCTCAACAGCTTGACTTTTATGGTAGAATATAAGCGATAGCTAAGCTTTATTCACAAATTCTTACCTTTTGTTTTATTGGATATTGTTAAATATATTTGTAATTGCGTCGCTCGTCGCAGGCGGCAGTCCGCAGTATCTTAAACAAGTCCTGAATAACGGAAAATTTTGCAGTCATGATCCACAGATTTGTAATGTTTTGTTACAACTTTGATATCAGTCAAATGTCAGCTTTCAACGCAGCACTGACTGCCAACTTTACACATTGTAAGGAATTAAAATACTGAAGCTATTTTAACAGGAGTGGTAAATTAACCGACTATAACCGACGAGAAGGAACACTCAATATCTACCGTGTGGTTTGCCGACTGTACAAAATAATTTATGACCAATAATTATATAATATTTTATCCTATTTAAAATTACTATTTTTCATACAGTATTAAAATGTTAATTGAAAACTCTTTACTCGTGAAAACGTTTAGTAATTCATTTCAATATTAATTATCTTTCATTTGGCATTATTTTTTGGAAATATCACAAATAACCAATCATCTCAAAAAAAAAAAGAAATATAAATCTTTACAAATAAACTAAAAATTTATATTTATTTATTGTTATAATTATAGAAATACATTAAATTGGATTGGCAATGAAATAATAGACTATAGTGGCTGATTGTGACGCGTTTCAAATCGCGCACTTGGACATCCTAATACATAACTGGCATATTTAGCGGAACATAAAATAAAGGTTTGATATCTTGATATAGTTTGGTTTGGTCAAAGTACAAAGTCGTTATTCAGAAACGCGGCATCCAAAGTTAAATTAGCTGTAATGATCGCCAACCTTCAAAAGGAGACGGTACCATAAGAAGAAGACACCTTATCTGGAGCGAACTTCGAGTATTTCTTCCTTCTGAGTTAGAGTTAGTTTGATTTAAAATTTCATTGAAATACTGTTTTTTGTTAGTTTAATAATCGCGTATCTTTTTGGAGTTGAGAACTGAATTAGCCCCAACGGAGATTGCCAGGGCATTCGAAATGCGAAGAAATGGTCAAACCTATAGAGTAATCCATCGCAGTATCCAACGGTTCAGGGAGACCGGTACTTATGTGAGAAGAGCAGGACAAGGCAGAAAAAGTAAGGTATTGTTTAGTGATGAGGGCAGAATTCTCCTAAATCAAATTGACGGCAGGCAAAGAATATACAGACGCAAAGGAGAACGATACATTCAGACAAATTTTGAAACTACAGTTGCATACCGTGGTGGATCAATAATGGTTTGGGCGGTGATGATTTTCTTTTCATGCAGGATAATTCTCGGCCGCATACCACTCGGGTAACTCAAGCTTATCTTAATGATATGAATATCACTGTTATGGAGTGGCCGGCGAGATCACCTGATATGAACCCAATAGAGCACTTCCCGGTTACATGATAAGTTCAAAAATGTACTATTTTTCACAAATAGCCTTTACTCGCAAAATCTGTTCTTAATGTGATCTCATAGTAAAACAAATGAAATTTGAAAAAACAAAAGAATTGTATGTAGTAAGTAGATTTTAAAATAAAATCGTTTTTGTGTTCCGCTAAATATGCCGGTGTGTTTAGTTGTTAATTGTGTTTTAAAAAGAAAAACTTTATTTGAAGTTTTCTATTTCATCATAAAATCATTTTAAAAAATATAACAAAAATAGATTTGACACCCTAATAGACCAATATACAAGCAAAATTTTGTACTATGGACTTCCGCAAGGTAACGCCTGATTGTATTAATTATAAAAATAGTTTCAGAAGTACTCGAGCGCGTCAGTCAGTGTGTACACGCACTATATTTCTTATAACCAATATCAGACGATTAATTCAAGGGAATAAACGAATATAACAAGAGGTTAAAAAAAGTAATTCGAGTGTCGACAATGAAAGCGTATGTCAACTCAACTCGAAAGTGTTCAATTTTAATGTCTGACGATTTAGACGTGTCGCAAATTCTATTTTTTTACGAGACAGGGGGCAAACGAGCAGGCGGATCACTTAGAATAGTGCTTGACACCTGCAACGAAAGGAGGCTTACAGGCGTATTGCCGGCCTTTAAGGGTTAAGTACGCTCTTTTCTTGAAGGCACCCAAGTCGTATCGGCTCTCGTAACCACTGTGTGACGTGGTGTATCCTTGTGAATCAGAGACCATATAAGGAACAAATTGCAGGTAACAGACACGCAAACCCACGTGTTACACCTAAAACGCCAGGCCATATTATTAGGTAGACAGACCGAAGATAGACTGGAGATCCGTAGTCACACGTTGGAGAGGATATGGGAAGTGTGGAAAGACCAGAAAACCGTTGGGCTGACGACATTATATATTTCTCTGGGGTAAAAGGGACGGAAGAGGATGATTGGATGGAGATGGATATTTAGGGATATTTATCCATAAAGGGGTCCAACTGGAATGAAATAATATATTATCTCATTAAAATTGTTAAAGTACTGAATGAAAAAGGCTTTATTATTATTTTTTTTTCTAAAATCAATAGCATTTATTTAAAAAAACAAAAAATATCACAAAATCTAATATTCTCTAATGACTCTACACTGAGCGTTGCATTTAGGCCTCCTCTGAAACTTGTTCGTCGTGGCATCAATGTTGAAATCCGTGACTTCCCGTATGTGGGGCACGTCTTCCTCTTTAAGAACTCCTGCTTGAAGGAAGCCCAGAACTTTGGGAACATGTTCTTTGATTATCTTCTTGCGCTCTTCTGATACTTCTTTACG
Organism: Pontia daplidice; assembly: GCA_963693355.1. NCBI lineage: Eukaryota > Metazoa > Arthropoda > Insecta > Lepidoptera > Pieridae > Pontia > Pontia daplidice. The sequence continues at coordinate 812,007 of CAVNZL010000053.1, read as the reverse complement.
CCTGGAAGATAAGAATTTGTCAGACACATTTATTTAGATGTTAAGCTGCAATTAATTAAATTATATTATTAAATTAACTTTATAGTCTGTGCAAATGGAGAACTGGATTTTACTGGACGACACTCTTTCTAACTTATTCTTAAGATATAAGATAAAATTATTTCCTGCAAGGCAGAGTATATGTTAGACTGCCACTATAAAAGCAGCATAGACAACTAAGCCAAAACAACTAACCAAGATGCGTCGCAATCCCAAACATATTTAGCTCTGTTCTCTTCTCCCTCTTGTTCTTTCTGTCTCCTTTTGGAATTTGCTTCTATCTGCTGGCGGAGCTCTCTACTGTACTGTTCACTTTTCTCCCTCTTCTTGCGCTCTTTCTCTCTCTCTTTGGCCTCTTCAGCAGCCATCTTCGCTTCATTCTGAAATAATTCAGAATAACTAATTTTATTCTAGAAATAAAATTATTAATTTTGTGTAACTCTAGGATTATAATGATCTCATAATACAAAGCAAGCAATGCTTGCAGGATTTTTGGTTAACAAAATTTGAAATGGGAAACTGGTGGGAAGGCTATATTTTTTTTACGTAATTATCCACATATACTAAGGTCTATTGTTAATTTATAAGGAACAACTTGCGTCAAATATAACAAGTGCACCTGTCTCCTCATAGCCAGCTCCTTTTCCTTCTCTTCTCTAGCTAATCTTTTTCTGTTCTCCATTTGAGAAACGAGGGCCTCTCTTGTATCTCTTTTTACTCGTTCTGCTTTATCCCTCTCTCTTGCATCATCTTCAACATTTTTCTCTAAATGTTCCTGTTCTTGGAGCATTTTGATAATATTTTCTCTTTCTTGTTGCTCTGCCTACAAGTTTTAAATTTATGATATAATATACACATTTATATTTTTTTTTAATTTAGAAAAAGCCAACAAGTGCCTAATACTGTAACATATCAAATTGAAGTAAATAAACAAAAACGTTTTATATATATCAGAATTTGGAAAATAAATCTATTCATTACTGACAGTGAAAAAAATCTTAGTTAAAGAGTGAGTGAGTAAGATACCTGATCTGCTAATATTTTGGCTGTAATCTTTTGATTAATTGCCTCTTTTTCTCTCACTTTTCGTTCTCTTTCAGCAACTCTGAAAGAAATATGTAGTCATGGACCAAATTTTTACAATGTTTTGTTAATTTCAATCAAAGTAATTATTAAAATTAATAAAATTCAAAAACTGGAAAATAAATACTAACATGGAAGAACTCCTGTCGGAAGCCGCCTTTAGTTGCTCCTCAATCTTTCTTTCCTCGAGTATCACCATTGCTTTTTGCTTCTCCTTCCAAGCATTGCGGGCTTTTTTGAATGTTAGCATTTCATTACGACATTTGACCATCTGTTCTCGCTTTTGTTGTAGCTCTCTGAAAATAATTACCTATGTTTAACAAAAATTATTATATAAGATAAATTTAATAATCCAATACAATGACAGTGAAAACAAAAAATTTAAATATCCGCTTCAATATATTTATTTTAAAATATTGCCTTAATATCCATAGTGACTATTCCATTCCAAAAAAAATGACTGATAAATGACTAATCATTCTGCAATAGACTTACCTTTGATCTTCATCAGCTATAGTTCTTTCGATATCCTCTAGCATCTTCTTTTCAATTAGAGATTCTTCATAAAGACACTGCTTCTGCCGTTGTCTGTTCACTAATTGTTGCTGCAATTCCAATCTGTATTTCCTGTCTTTCATTGCTTTATCCTTTTCTTCTTTCTCTTTAGCCTCCTTGTCATTGTAGAGACAATTTTGAAGAATTTTATTTGCTGTGTTTTGCTCAGCCTGAAATTCATTAGGGAAGTAATTTAGTATGCGAATATACACTCCAAATGTGAAGGAAAGATTATCTATTGGTGTAGGAGTAATTGATATGTTAAATTTAATATTAATAACTAGTTTGTTTTCAGTGCTAACAAAAATGGAAAGTATTGCCATTTAAAATTTTATTCATTACATACAAAATATATAGTAATAAAGTTATATAACAGTAAAACAAAATATGATTTGAATGATGTATATCATTATTATAAACCTCTTGAATGTAACAATAACTGTAATATTGAAATTAAATTTTTTTTTTGAATATTATAAGTAAAAAAGTCTTAACTATATAATAAAGTCATGTAAAAGTTTGTCTTTCTAATTTTAAGGCTTCTCTAAGGAGAGTGTATAAAATTTAACTTACCTCAAATCACACTAGCTGGCTAGAAAAATAAATAAATACAGTACATTATTTATATATTGAAGATACATGAGCAATATTTGTTTTACTTGAAGTTCTCTTGAAGATTTAAAAGTAATTGCTAAGGTATGTATTATCAACATTTTAAATTCTACACCTATCATTTACATAAATGGCAAATCAAATAAATCATATTTACCTTTTCTTGCAATCTTTTATATTCATTATGTAAAATTTGTTGCTGTAAGTCTCTACACACATAGCCAGCTTGTAGCTTCCTCATTAGTTCTCTGAGACTAGGATCTTTTTCACGTAAGTAATGTCTGCGAAGGAGTTCACAGGCCTCCTCCCTGCGAACCTTTGCTATTTCCATACCTAATTTTGCTTCGCGAGTGGCTTTTGCATTTACTATCGCAGCATGGTCAGTTTTCTAGAAAAAGTTATACATATTAAAACTAAAAGAAACAATATATTAGTTTGTAAATTATGTTCCTAATAACTGAACATTATATTCATAAAAATCTTTATATACAGCTGTTTCATTTACCTCCTGAAAATCCTTCTCCATTTCAGCTTCTCGCTGGATTAGAGCCAAACATCGGCCCATTCTACCATCTTCCATTCGACTGTTTAGCCATTGTATATCCAATGCTCGCTGATATGTCTCCAATTCTTTACGGCGTGCTTCAGCAATTGCATTTTTCTGTAATTCTGTTTTTGGTTCCTACGAGTAAGACTTTCGTAAAATATTACTTTGTAATTAGAATTTTGTAAGTAAATTGACTGTGAATTTACTACACACCATGATATAGAAATGTGGCTAAAAAATATTAATTATTTGTAGCGCAAAAGCAGTAAAGATAATTTAAAAATTTGGGTGATTTTTGAAACAAAAACAAATCGATGTTTAATCACATTACAACATTACTCCCACAGATACTGTAGAGAAGACAGACGACCGACTCAATTTAGTCAATACTAAAACTTCTTCAACTTAGAATTAATTTTTGTAAATTATTTACATAAAATATATTTAAATTCCCACCAAGTTGTAAAAATATAGCACTAGTGTTGTAAATATCCTCAGTTGTGTACCTTACATTCAATATTTTATAATTAAATAAAGTAGTTTTATCTTCAATATTGCCTGCAGTGATGGTCTGATATTGGTCATAATTGAAGTAAAATTAAAAAAATAAAAACTGCTTGCACATTTTGAAATTGATTGATTATTTTATTATTTATAGGATTATAGAATTAAAAAAAAAAACAAATATTAAAAACGTGGGGTGATTTGGAGAAAATATTTTAATCCTCTTATAAGAAAATACAACGCATGTCAAAAAGTTAAAGTGCTATTTTGTTGGATGTAAATAAAAAAATTCTATAAAATTTTAATGTTTGGTCTAAATGTCAAGTGTCAACTTCACTGGTTGTGACTTTTAATGTAAGACAACATGTCACTGTCTGAATCATTAAAAATTCAGTTCGTAATTTTACAGCCTTTGGATTTTGACGTGTGATCCGTGAGACAACACTGCAACGAAATTGGTTGCAGTTTGATAGTGTTCAAAATAAAGACTATTGGTAATGAAACAGTGATAAAAATGGCAGAAAGTAAAGGTGCGTTAATAGCGAAAACAGTGCAAAAACACGCCGGAAGGGCAAAGGAAAAGGTATTTATATTTTTATGTTTTAAACATTTTGTGCAATGATCAGGTGATTGTGAGTGCTTGTGTGTGAAAGTATGTTTCTGGAATCTATCTGCATGGAACAAGTCTCTTCAATATTTCTGCATCGCACTGGTGTAAAATTTGTCGAGTGGTAGCCGGTTATAGGTCAAATTTCACCTGTTGATTACCTGTAGAATATTGGGTTATCAAGCGACGTAATCCTTGTTTACACACTCAGCTGACTTGCTCCTTTTTTCTTGACTTATCATAGATTTGTTCAAAGATAAGCAGATCTCCAGGGCACGCATAAACCTATTTATAGTTTGCGCCAGTTGTGATAAATTTGGATTGAAATGATGTGACCTGATTTTTTGTAAAACAAAAAGTAGTGATTTCATACTATAGATTTTTGGAGTTTTATCCCATTTTAAAGAGACCCAAACAATTATAAAATCCTGAATCCAAATAATTTATTTATTTTATATCTCAAAATAAATTTTGTGAAATTATTATATATTTCTAGTATTTCCATCTGTTGAATTTCATGTCACTCTACATTTCACATAATATTTATAGCTTTTAATTGAAAATTGATGAATATTTCTCATTAGGATATTGACCCTATCTGGCATCAAGCCCACAACATGAAGCATGCCTTGCCAATTGCATGACAAATATATGAGGGGTATAGTTACCTAATAAATATATTTTTATTCATTGATTTAATTCAATAGCCTGGATGTATGTAGTACATATTAAAATTAAGGCTTATTTATAATTTATTACCAACAATGGTAATAATGGTAAGCTTCATATACTAGCATTATATCTACATATTAATATGTGTGGTCTATGTGTGTATTGATATGTGCAAATGAAAACTTTTTACACCATTTTTAAAGAAACACATGAAAAACAAAATAAATAATTTGGTTTAAGCTTATGCCGAGCAGACTTTTATATAGCATGCCTTAAAAATATTTTTTTTTTAATAAAATGTCTCATTAAAAGTTAAAACTCCCTCGTATTAGTGAATAAGCACCAGTATAAAGTAAATGTTATAAACTAGTAGGTCACTATCCCCAACCGTAACAACAATAAGGCTAGCAATAACATGTTATAAGCACAAAAAATGGATGCCTTCGCACAATAGTAGCTAGATTGGCAATTATTTATTGTAACTTGAGAATTCCCGTTACTAATAAAATGGTATGTCAACTCACAACTAGCTTTTATTACTAATATTGATATTTAACTAGTTTTTTTTCCAATTATACATGAATTATAGACAATAAAAAATTTTTTTTTTTAAGTTTTCATTCTATTGAATTTTTTTATGTAAATGAATTGTTTAAGATCAAAAATAAAATCTGTTGTGTGGATAAGAAGGAGTTGGCCGAAATTAGATAGACGCGACAGTTCGTTAAATTATAAAGAACTCATTCGCTATTTAAAAAACCTGTGAAAAAAACCTATTTGGAAGTATAGAGAAGTGTATTATAGTAATTGCAGACCACACCTCGTCCCTTAATAAAAAGAAGAAAGTTTCAGAAATCTTAAGTTATTCGAATGGAATTTCTCGTCGCCTTAATGGGTCGGCTCTATGAGACCGGTTTGTGATATCATCATGTTTATCGACCGTTCGACACATATCCACCTGTAGTGTTTTTACTTGCCGATGGATTCCCGAATATTCAATTTCATATGGCGTACTACTACTTCGGAGACCTAGGCCAAGTAAATTCTTTAAAATGAAAAATCTTAGACAACATCACTTACACAGTAACCTTCAAACTGTATTTGTAATGATCAACAGTACGGAAATATTTCTAAGTAAATAAATTTAATTTTATGTAAATTTTGTGAATATGTGCCATGGGCAAATACATTTGTCCATGAAATATCTTACGTAACTTTCAGTTACTATAAAAGAATTCTAAATAATATCCCTTTTTCTACTATTAAATTATTTAACTTATATTTAAGGATATCAATCTTTTAAGTTTTGTTGAATTTAGTAAATTGGTGTAACATAATGAAACAAATTATTGAATTACTAAAACTATTTCTTCTCAAAAATACTAATCAGAATTGACCTTGAATGTTTTGTGTTTTCTTATGTGAAGAGTAAAATCGTGCAATAAAAAACTAGTCACACGGCTACTAAGCAATTTGAAAGTAGCCACTATGTTTATAATGCAAATCCACACCCACAATTGTAAGGTCATTTTTAACTTTGTCAAGATTACTTTCTACGGCCCGTTTGACGCGTCTGTGTATATTGTAAATGAGCGCTGTCCTACTAGGTTTCAATAGTGTAGGTGAAACTTGAAAAGTAGCATCCGTGTGGGTTTCATTTTTGGAAACTAATGATATATCTTCAAGCTAAAGGTTATTAACTTCTCAAAACTTTGTCTAACTATCAAATTTTCATTTACAAAGAGAATTATTATAAATAGTGAAATATTATTGAAGAACTCGCGGGATATGCTAGTAACTTGGGTTTGTTATCCAATTACCTTCGCTAAATTTGGGTTAAGCGCTTTAAACATGATTTCAATATGTAAATAACAGCTCCAGATATACAAAGTTGTCTACGAACATTGGAACGAGTTGCCTCAAATTAAAAGACGAATCGTGTCGCGTTTCAATGAAACTATTGACCAATCACAATAAAACGAAACGGTCGTCTTTTGTCAATTGTCAGCACAGCGTAGTTGGAATGTAAAACGATAGACGATGACGATTATTTCGAAGCCTTTACAAGACAAAATGGCAGATGAAAAGATAAGATAATTCATTAATCGGTTGCTAGAGACTCGTTGTAAAAACATCTTAACTAGTAATCATGTAAAAATAACAGAATTCAATTTAAAACGAAACGATTTTTTCCGTCTTTTTAAACTTTAACTTCGTAGTTCAGTCTGCTTTGGTACCCAACAGGTCAGAGAATAGTTTAAATCTGCCGAATTAGACAATTCCACATTATTCGTCCTTATAGCAATCCTTTTAAAATAATAAAGAAATAATTTTCAATAATGGAGATAAAAAATTTAGAAATTTTACCATAAATATAGTCTACATTATCAAGAATAGAAGAGTAGTAGTATTGTAGTAGTTTTTCCGCTAGTAAAAATGATAAAGGGACTTATAAATAATACCAGTAACAGGTATGATGGTATTTATGTTAAGGAAACTTGTATTATAATGAAATATCTTTGCGTAGAAGGTAAAGGGGTCGTTAACCTCTGACATCATTGCACAGATAATATTACAACTCGTTACATTCTTATTAACCTGTTTTCGTATTATTTTTAATTGTTTCTCGTGGTAGGTTTACTTTGATAATCGTAAATTTGATAATGGTATATACTCATTAAGGCTTTTTAAATTACTTACTAAATAACGTTTCAAAATGATTTTTATTCACAGACAAGCAAAATTTACCTAATATTGTTCAGCTAAAATCGGCCTAAAAATTGTAGTATGTATAATCCAATGTCGTGTGTGGGCAGTGTCCTTGGCGCCCACAGATGAACTGCCCCACGCGACGCCTACCCCAAACACTTTCATTCGGCAAATTACTTAACCGAAAACTATAAAGTTCGAAACACATTCTCTGTGGAAATTATCAGACATTTATAAAATCTCTCGAACTGCCGGACTTAGAATATTTGTTCTGCAGAGTGCATTTATGTAGGATGCTAATAGGCTCTATAAGAACATATTACGTCGAATTATCGCGAGTGAAACCTTATGGCACCGGTGTGCGAACTTGATTAAGTTCAAACCTCTGTTCAGTTTATGAACAAATGCTCTTATGCTTGGTGCAACCTACATAGGTGTGCAATAGAAAATTCGGTAACCATTACGAAAGCTCGCGTCACAATTCGCCCACTTCCTAAGACGCTTGCCAATTGGTCCACTTTCGTATCAATAGCTTACAACCGACTCGTTTCGGACTATTATTAAATAAAAAATGCTAAATTTATGCGCGCACGCACCTCGTTTCTGCACGACACACTTAAGGTCTCGCTGTTAATGGCAAATATCTGCATGCAATGCGGTTGTAACACAAAATGGCAGGTTGGTCTCGTTTATATCTGGAGGCCTTATACTAAACCAGAGTAGGATTCACTGTGATGTTAATCTCTACCTTAGTATAAGTCATCAATAACCCATTAAAATATATATAATCTAACATTTATATGTTCTGCAAAAAGTTTGATGGTCACATTTTAATTATGGCTTTGAGGAGATTTCTCTGTCTCTCCCAGTGATTTAACACCTACGCAGTTATTCTTTAAATCTGATATTCGCACAGCATCCAAAGATATAATCTTAATTACACTCGACACCTGTGCGTTGTTTAATTCATTCACGTCTGCAAATTCCGTTCTTCATAAGCGCTAATTCAAATATTTTGAAAGAGGGTCGTGAAAGTTTTGTTTTGTTGATTTTGCTTTGCTTATTCTTTACTACATTTGATGTTTTCTAAATGAAATGAAAACATTTAGGTTTGGTCAAATCTGTGATAAGAAAGAGAGTAGTTACTTCTGTGTTTAAAAAAAAACACCTTTTCGACGAAAGTATTTTATAATTTTAATTACTATAACTAATAATTACTAATTTTACCATTGATTACTTTTATATACTAACAGAAATTCCGCGTCGCGAGTTTAAATAGAGACTGAGATAGATGATGAAAAATAATTGATGGAATAATAGGCATATATTGCTGATCGGCAATAATTTCAGGATTCAGCAACATATGCATAAAAACCGTATGTAACATTACGTAATAAATTTTATTTGAGATCATTATGATCTTAGCACTAGGTTGTCTTATAGGTCCCAATATAGATGTCAAAAGTAGTTCGCGGTACATACTTCTTTTAATTCGTATATCTTCAATCGCGATTCATTGAAATAATTAAATCAAAAACACTTATCATTATTATTGTTCCGTGCAACGCATTGTTGGATTTGACCTATCATGTAAATACCTGTGGCGGTTTCCTCAGAGATTGCAGTGCCCTGAATAACTCGCGAATGGATAAGTATTTCGCCTTTAAGCGAATTCCTCTCTCTTTGCTATACTTTCTCACTCATATGAGTGAATACTTTCTCTTATATACTTGGAAAAAGCAGTGGGCAAATATTCGTGCCTGGATTGAGTGGTGCAGACTGTATATTTTTGGTTAAATAGGCAAAAGTACTATATGTAATCTCTTCCTTAGGATATCCGTATACGTGCACACCGCGCGCGAAATGATATTTTTCATAAAGAATTCATGTGAATGAATGAAAATCGAAGTGTGATGCTGTCTAGCCTAAAGATAATACAAAAAATAATTTTAATTTGGAATCCGTAGTACTTGAGATTAGAGATTTCAGTAAAGTTCGAGTCGGTCAAAGGATTGGTACGCTCGTTTGAAGGCAAGTTCAGAAAACAGTAGTAGTGCGCGGCAGGAAGCGCCTTAAAAACCGTCAGGCGTTGAGCTGATACGGGTGGAATTTCGCATTCTGTCTCGCCGTCCGATGTTAGAATTATTGGAATAGAAATTATGGAAAATAATGGATTGTCAGTGTACTACAGTATCCATACAATTGTAGCTGTTTTATCATTATTTACGTAGCTAATTAAAGCTCAGATTTATTGTTCATTATTATGATTAATAGTGGCTAGTATGGCTTGTTGTTTCTACATTCAAGACGTCGAAACAAATTCAGCTAGACTAACGTAAATGCTTCCGATTCAGCATACAGCGTAAAAAAACGTTAAATTGATAACAAATGATGTCATAAGTTGATAGGCTGTGTGAAAATATAATTAAACACTATTTAATTGATATTTCAATGAAATTTTTCCCATTTCTTTTCTTATTTCTTCAGATTCTTATACCTTAGTTTGAGATTTGACATATCCATTTTCCATTGGTGACAACTATTTCTATTCAACGTTGATTTTGTTTAGTTATGCTCAAGCCTATTTCGTTCCAAAATAACTATGTCCTTACTCAACAAAGATGAAACGATCATCCAATGGGGATAATAAAACATCGTCAGTTGATGTTCAAGCTCGTTTCCCGACATTGGATTAATTATTTTAGCTCTAGACAGGAGACAGCGATTTTATTTTGAAGCTATAAAAATGATAGGCTTTTGTTTATGTTGCCTTTACTTATATTAGCACATATTTATATTAATACTAGCTGACCCGGCAAACGTTGTTTTGCCATACATGTGATTTAAATTTTCAGTTAATAAATAAAAAATAAGGGTTGATCGTAGAAGGGTGAAAATTTGGGATTGTATGTATTTTTGTATGTTGTATCATAAAAAAATAGAAACTAAAAATTTTGTGTAAAAAATAAAATAAAAAAAAATAGGGGTGGACTACCCTTGACATTTACGCTCACAAAATTTCATGAGAATCGGTCAAACCGTTTCGGAGGGGTTCAAGTTCGAACATTGTGACACGAGAATTTTATATATAAGATTTTCTGTTTAAGGTACTTAAAGTATAAGTATATTGTGACGTCGCAGGTAAAGTTATGTAAAACGTTATCATTGAACAATCACGATGCTGATGACACATTGCTATCTAAGCTATTATATCTTGTTCTAGTTAAGTTAACCAACAGATAGCGAATTACAATTTGGAATATCTGCCACAAAATGTGCATATTCTTTAAGAAATCGGTTCTACTGAAATTGTACGAAAGGTGACGTTCGTCATGTCACCAGGTATGTGTGATATGTGAAGTATATACCTCAGAGACTGTCCGACCGAACCGTGATAGACAGTTACAATTTTCACAGATTATATAATTATGTTGCTGTCTATGACAATTACTTAAACAACATAAAATAAAAATTTAAGAGGAGTTTCATAAGTAAGATTTTTTTCCAAAAAAAATGTATATTTATTATATTAAATATACAACACTGTTGTCGAAATAATACCTATAAATTTGAGATGGCAGTACACCTAGCTGAGTACGTAAGAAAATATTTTTGGTTTTAAATATTAGCAGGTAGAGGAAATAAATGCCGATAAATCCTATCTCGAATTTTTCCTCTGCCATTGACGCTATCTGATAAGATTAAAGTGACAAGCCGGTGATGAATCCTTACTAGGAGCAAGGTCATACAATTACAGGTGGCTGTGAATTATATACGTCTTGCCTGTGCTGCTCAATGATACGTAAATAGTATTTGCGACGTAATTTTTACTATATTTACTGCTTTTCCTGTTTATAAATCATAAAATTAGGGAATATGGGTACAAGAAAAACAAGGTCCTAACAAAGGTATAACAAAGTACATAAACCATATTCTACCACAAGGCATGCAAACTAAAATGCCTTGTTTTATGGCATGTTTAACGTAAGTTGAGGGTATTTAATGTTCAAATTATATAAATAATGGAATTAACATCTTATAACTTTCTAAACGATCGTTATTTTTTTCCTACAGTATCCAATATTTGTGTCGTTCTAGTAAAAAACCTAGTTCTCAAATATCGTTTTTCAATTACAAAGTATCATCTGTTTGTTACATTGAAAGATATCTCCACTTATCTCTCCACATTGAGTTGAATCTTTTTTTACCTTGATCTAACTATACTATTTTTAATATTCATAAAAGTGATATAGCCTTTTTGGTTCCAAGTTATTTGGCTCGGGTCCAAAACAAGTGTTAGTCAGCGTAGTCCTAAGGTGAACGGCCCATCCTACGCGGTAAACTTCAACTGCTATATTTTGCCTCCAATGCTTGGAGCTTGGAAGCTTCATTGAGAGTTACTGTTAATTGATTTTCAATTATGCTCGTCCAGTACTAGATTTAGTATATCTACTTAATGATCCCTGCGGCTACACCCTGGTTATTAAAAGAGAACGGAGCACGCCATTATATAAATATAATACTTTTTTTTATATATTTTATGCCATTATTAACAATATGCAATTACACCATTCAATAGAATATCTGGCTTCTCAGCTAGGTATCATCTGTGTTTGAGGAGCCAGATCTTCCCTTAATACACTAGATTTCCATACAGACTATAAACAGAGATAAGCTGCTTGTTGACTTTTATATGCGAATTGCATTGTACAAGAAAGGTTTTTGGGCATATGTATATATAAATACACATATTATATGTGGTATATAATAATGGTTGACTATTGTGACTATAATGGCTTACACAAGATCGCTTTTATAAATATTACACATACATACTAGCAGGTTTGGTAGCGCAAAATGGCAGATTTTTTCCTACTTGATATTATGGTGTCACAAAATTACTTTATAAATTGTAGTTATGTGTTATTCTGTCGTCTAAGAAATACAGTAGTTTCATTTAAATCCATTAGTAGTTATTATGCGAGTAATCAAACCATCCATATTTAGAAACTTTCGCATTTCGAAGATTTAAAAATGCAATGATTAAGGAGATTTTCTTTATAGTCTTAACAGTTCATTACTATAGACACTTAGAGAGCACCTGGTTTAGATGAAATACTATTAATATTACGTTTGACACTAAGAACACTGTTGAATTCAGCCATAGAATGCAGAGAGCGAACTCTCCTTTTATTCAAAGACAGTAAGGTTTTTTCAGAGAGAGGAAAATTTATATAGCGTAAACTATGTTAATTTAACCGTATTATTGAGGTAAATGTGAAACTGTTGTATTTTTGCATACTTCGTGGTCCAATTTGCCTTCCTTGGCAGCTTTTCAATGACATGTAGTGTGGAGTCAGTGCACTTATAACTGCAGTAATAAATAGATAAATCTAGTTTAATAAACGGATTGCGACCATTGTTAAGTAGCGATCTCGTCTTATTTTCAGTTTGACATATATTTTATGGCTTTATCTTGCTTTCACGCGCATCGATAGAATTTTGTCTGTTATTTTCACTCCTAGCCTTATAATTAAATTCGATTTTAATGAAAATTCAGAGTTTTTGCGTGATAGAGTAGTAAACATCAATATATATAAAATAATCTTTATATATATATAATTCTTCTGTGAGTGTGTATGTCACCGAACTCAAAAACGGCTGGACCGATTTTGATGAATTTTTTTGTGTGTATTCAAGGGGATCTGGGAATGGTTTAGATTCACAATTTTGTCCGCTGGACAATGTTTTTTTAATTAATTTTTAATTTATTAGTAGTTGTTGATTTCGGAATGTTTTACATTGGATCCGACAGACGGCGCTACCATCGCAGTGTCAAATTTTAAATAATATCCGAATAATTAATTGAAAACTGAAATGTATGGCAAAACAACGTTTGCCGGATCAGCTAGTAATAATATACAAATGTTGAACGTAAATGCGACCATTGTTCTTCATATTATAATGAGATAAAACTTGAACAAGTTAGTTGTGGAATTACAAACTGTCTCTCGGGTTTTGTCATCGGCCGTGTATTTCGAAGCAATTTGATCAATTATGCCTATGCTGAATTAGAATGAGATAGAATTGAGACACGCTGTTTACCTTGTTACACTCCTAATAGAGACATCACGACGAAGTTACGCAAACCCTGTCGAGTTAGTTAGAGTATACTAAAATGTTTTGAATGGAGTCGTCACATTAACATAGCTTACTTTTTTGCTCAATTGACATTAAACTGTTTAGATGTACCAGCATTTCATTAATTTAATATGTTTTTATTGGCTCAAAAAATGACGTTTTTTATCTATCAACTTGCAATACTGTATAAATTCTGTTTTATCCGTTAAAGCTTTTAATTTGTAATTAGTTCCAACGAAGATTACGCAAGTGACGCGCGGACTTCAGTGGTGGTATTGTAACTAAAAATAAATTACCCCTTTTATTTGCTTGGCTTAGATTTTTGTTTATCTTACGCAAGCTTCCTTCCAGATTTGATTGCGTTTTTGTGAATTTGTTCAGTTTAAATTGATGACGTATTTATTAGCGTTTGAATATCCTTGTGTTAGGACGACAGTGAAAGTACCGTGACATAGTTATTCTCTCACAAGGTCAGCCTAACCTTGCACCTTTTGTGTTCCGATTTACGATAATAGGGCTAAGTAGAAGCCATCCGTCATCCGGAAGAGCTGTAGTGACGTATTGAGTTCATCGTCAACCGAAATTATGTAAAGACCAGACGTACGAATAAGTGTTGGCGACAGATCTTCAGCGGAATTACATAGGAATGTGAACCTAGAGCGGTGCGTTTAGGATTTAAAATCGATGAGCGCTGCTCGAATGTTGCTTCGTTGTACAATTGACGCGAGTATGGACGGTAGCCAGGCCAGGGAGGTGACTATTCCTGTCTGTGATGCTAGATACTGTAGCTGATCTTTTGAAACTCTTTCTGGCGTGTCGTTAAAATTTTAGCTAATATGAATTCTATATTCAAATTGTGATATGAGGTCATGTTTTTATTTGGCGTCGTATTTGGAGCCGATAGTCGTATTGTTAATATGTTATGGACTTGAAGTTTGGGGAGCGTTCTATTGTTAAGACAGAGATTTAATGCTAATCGCGTTCCTAATTCTCGATGTATGAAATGATTGATTGTTCTTGTAATAGAGGTATGATATAATTCTGTTATATGTCATACTTATGGACTATATCCTGATGGCGAGATTTCATTGAACGTTACATTGAAATCGTTGGATTCTATAAAATCAATCGATATTCGTATGATCAAATGGAATGATAACGAGGTCGTAACGCCTGCTGAATATTTGGGCTATCACTATCCCACAAATAGACTGATCATACAAACTTGGATACGAGACAAAGTTTATTGTTCTTACGGATTTCATATAATCTGTGAAAATATGTATTGGAATAACTGTGGTATGATTAGGAAGGGAATGACTTATACCCATGGTGACTGGACTGCGTCAGACACAAAGCACCTACCTAGATTTTTATTGCAGTAATAGAGAAATCCTTTAAAGGAGCGATAGTCCCTTAAATTCTGTTATTCCCGATACCATAGAGCATGAAGTTTAATATTATGGTTTTTAATTATAGATTCATAAAAAATCGTGCCGCTTTCATAAATATGCGCAATAAAATAAAAAAAGGTCGAGTATTTTGAGAATTCGTTTTATGCTTCCATTTTTTATACAGTAGCTGAGTCTCTGATTCATTTATTGATTTTCTCGGTAAATTCAATACAATAATCATTTTCCAAGCACCCAACGTCTGTGATAGAGACTTCTTCGTAAATATCTTATTAATAAATCTCCTGTCACGATGTTTGTCCGCGATGGACTCCTAAAGTACTTAACTGATTTTAAATTAAATTCGCACACTGTGAGCAGTCTGGTCCAACTTAAGAGATAAGATAGCTTAGATCTTTAATTATAGTCGCAATGTTATTGTTGTATTATAATTATTTGTCTATAATTAATTAACAGTCACAATTATCTGTTAACTCGAAAAGATTCTAACAGATGTCGATACTTTTCGACCGGATTGAGTAAGTAATCAATAGATGGCACTGCTGTGGTAAACCGACAAACGTGTCATTAGGTAAAGTTTAATTTATTAACCTAAATAAAGCATACTTTTATAGTTTAAAACGCTTTCTACGTAAAGCAGTCTACGTAAAGGAACCTTTCGTCATGTCCGTTCATTCGTCCGTTCTCACTCTAGCGTCGAAACGGTTAGGGTTAGAAAGATGGAACTTTGCACGGATATATGCGTATTTACTACGCCGATAAAAAGCTAAAATAAAATAACGTAATAAAAAACGTATAAAATGTCCAGTAACGCGCTCCAAGATGATCTAAGCCGCGCGCAGCTTACGCTCAAGACATGCCACCACACTCTCTCTACTGGGCCTATCTTTTATTATTCCCCTAATCAGAACTGATAACAGTTTGTTGCTTTCCTTTTTTGTCTTTAAGTTATAATTATAAACAAAGTACATTTGTGTTTATTTTGTTAGTGACGTAGACAGTGCATATTTTCTAAAATAAGTATTTTTAAGTTGTTATACCTAATCCATGCGGACGAAGTCGCTGGTACAGCTGGTCATCAAATAAACATACTAAATATTCTGTCCTGTTTTCCACAAATACGTTTATTCTATGTTCAGCGTAATATCAATCTGGTATATATCAGGAACTATATCTATACCATTAATGACGTTACGATGTAAATCGCCCGTTTCTTTCGCGCGACTGTGATTTTTAATGTCAATTAAAGACGATGTAACTCTGATTATGTCCAGTAGGTACAGAATTGCCATTGTCTTATTACTTAATATATTGATTTAGGTGTTTTTGCGAATCCTGGCTATTCTCACTGGTTAATTTATCAGGTGGAATTCGGCATGTGAAGTCCTAAAGACCTACCGGCAAATATCATGAAGGCAAACACGTGCGTGTTCTAATGATGGTATGCAGCCTTTGGATTCATCGGGTTCCGATATTATAATCATTTGTATTTAAAGATTTTTGTAATTTATTTTCGTTTCTCCGTTGAGGGATATGTTGTGCAACGCAGTGCGTTTTAATTTATTAACTTTATAAATAATCGAAAACAGATGTGGGTTGCCATGCTACGCTTCGACGGCATATTAAGGTTCTTGGAAGTTGGAGCTCTAGTTTCTACGAAAATGTTTTTCCGAACTCGTCAGACGAGACGTCTGTCCCTTTTCTTTGTTTGTGTAATTTAGTTCCGACAATCGACCGTCCTGTTCGCACGCTTTTCTCCACCTGTGAAGTGACACACATCTCGTCTTCCGTTGCTTTCTAGTGTCGCTCATCGCGAGACAATCCAAAAATAGAAAATTGTAAAACAACTTTATAAAATAACTAAAGGCTTTGCGGATTGCGGCTCGCTGTTTTAGTAGAGCTAAATTCATCGTGACATAATTAGTTTTAAGTGTTATTTTTAAATTAAAAATTATGATATCAAAGTTATGAATATAAAAATTATGTTATCTATCTTTCGTCTTTCAATAATCCTTGGTTGAGTAAGTTTGTCTTTAATTAATTTTGACCCTATTTTTAAATTGACATAACTGCTTTTTCTTCTGCCTTATGTAAATGTCAAGTTTACGTTCGTTCATTGTTCTCAAAACTGAACGGTTTTAATTTCACATTTGTTAACTAAATCCATTGTTTATATGGTTTCACTTTTAAAGATGTTTCCCACTAATTAAGATGTTTCGTCAAATGTCAACAATTTCCATTTCTTTAGGAGCTGAAGTTTCGGTGGTGGTAATATTATTTTGAATGAGTCAAATGTCAGATGTCATATCGTTAGTAGAACATTTTTATATTAAAACGTTGCTTATCAAAAAACAGTTAAAAAATAATATGCAACAATTTTGTAATACGAATATAATTAATGAAAACATAATTTTAAAGCCCAATTTGTACACGTTATTAAAATATTTTAATTAATATCTTTAACAATCTCGATTATTAGTCAATTTTAATTGTAATTGTTATTATACTGTGCAACGTTGCATGCTCGTTTCGATTTGTGAGTAGCGTAATATAATTTTGAAGTATGTTTCCTATTCGAATCAAAATGTCGGCTTAACGGTTGCAACATCCATTTTCCACGAATTGTTTCTACTTAATTTTAGCAATACGAAGTGTGGTTGCGGCATATTTGACTGCAACATTATTGTATACAAATACTTGTTGGTCACTTTGGGGTATGAATCGCCTAGAACTGCGGAGGGGGCTTTGTTTGTTTAAATTCGCAATTAGCCAAACAGATTGTTCGGAGTTGCTCCAAGCCTTACTCCGGCTGTATTCTCCGGACTACTACTTTAGGTCGCGAGGTTATCCTTTATTATCAGAGTGAAATTGGCGGAATTTGCTCCGCCAGATTTCAGTGATGCCGCGAATCGTGTCGATAATTAAAATATATTAAATCCTCACCAGAGCTGGATTTGTGACAGGCTTTGTAAGATTTAGTGAAGCCTGCAAGGTGTTTTTAAGTATAAAACATTTAGCTGTTAATAAATAAATAAAACAAGGTTTTATTCAGCGTTATCTCACATATCAAATTGAATGGATCTTTTTTACAAGCAGTGTGAACTTTCTCTAACGCCATCTATTCCTACTTTTATAAAGATTTGTACAGATATGTACAGAGCATAATAGTAAAATAGTAGAAAATATGTAAATGTAACGTTCTTCACTATGTTAGAAGTAAGGTTCGTAGACAAAAGTTTTTGTAAACATTTACATAGCTATTGAGATTTTAGTTTGAGTTACAGTACAAAAGCACCTTTTGTTACGAGACGTTGCGTCTTAACCTCTATTCCTTGAAGTTTTAGGTGCAAATTTCCCTGCCCATTGTGCTTCGATAGCTTGACAATAGATTGCAAATAGTGCTCCTATTACAGTTAATAGTTCTCCGCATGGTAACATGCTTTTATGGAACCGCTCAACGGATGTTTCTAGTGCGGTTTAAGCCTTTGACAATTGACATGTGTAAAATATGTAAAATTGATTTTTATTGAAGCACTACATAGTTTTGATCGGTCCGTTCGTCCTTTATGACTTTAGCATTAGGTAGCATGTTAAATGTGATATAGTATATGAAATAGATCTCACTGATCATATTTCGCAACTTAACTCGTGATAGCATAGGGCTTTGGGACTCACCCTCGGCTGTCTTTCGGTTTCGCCGCAATGCATTTGTACGGATGCAAGTTCACGTACAATAAACTAATAGTGTTAGGCTATTTTGCATCAGTTTAAATACTCTTATTGATATATAGAAAGCGCCTAAACTAGCCATTACGAGAACGCGTTTGTAATCTTGGTGGGTGGTCGGCGTTATTTCACAATAAATTGTACATTAAACTTTTTGGAAAGTTTATGGAATGAGACGTCTACTCCTGCCATAGATATGTGTCCGCTTCTCGTATGCCTAAGAGGTTGTTACCTAGAGAGATGAAATATTTGAATCACTATTATATGGCATGTGTTGAGATTTGAGGGATTTATTTTAATATATAATATAATAATAGTACCTCCTTTATATATAGGTATTGAGACCACCATATTTTAATTGTGTTTAAAAAAATATTATCAGTTTAGTCACCATGTGTCTGTTTAATAAATTAATATAGATAATAAGCACGAGTTACACGTGGCCATGTCATTCAATTAATATGTATTTTCTAATGATTTAGGTAAGTACGACGATGTTGTGGTGAGTTAAGGTTTCTTAAATGTATTTGGTATTCGTTTCAGTACGATATAGTTTACTAGATGTTCGGTTAGATTAGATACAATTATATTAGACTAATTACTAGCACCATTCCACGAAAATTCCACATTGATTCTCAATGGTCGCTGTTCGTAGAGGCAACACTCTGAGAATGCTCCGGTGTCGGGGCGAAACGTGCGTCGAGTGTTTGACAGTTTGAAGAGTTAATTTTATATAAATAATAGGTAATATTTAAAAAATATATCATTATAGGTTACAATATGTCGTGGTTACAAAATTAAATTGAAGCGTTTTTAAATACATTCAATTTAATAAGAATCTTTAAGTAAGCTAGGAACAAAAGTTCTATTAAAAACTGGGACCGTTGCCAAACTCTTTGATTGAACAGTAAAAATATTGTAGGTCCTCCATTTGAAGTTAAACATTCTTCGCTAACCTTTATCTTGGTATGAATCTATCGTGCCTCAAAAAATGTAACATAAAGATATAAATAGAAAATAATTAATATTTAACTCAAAATAATAAAGTCAAGAATTTGATTGAGATCAAATATTTTGTACTCATAATCACTAGCTGCAGCCGGCCTTGGTTATAAATAACTCATACAAACCATTTAACATTTCCAAAATTATAGATAAAAATTATAAAAATGCTGCCAATCCGCAGACGCTGTTCGACTTGGACGCCCGCCAACACGTAATCGCGATCTGAGTCTCGTGTACTCCGAACGAAATTGAGCTGAGGTTTTTATTTAGAAATGAGTGAAGGCCATCTTTATGGGCCTGATTCGCTGTTTGTCCTCCGTCGTCCAGTTGTAGCATGCTGCTGGAGAATGTCACTCATCAGCATTCCATTGTTCAAATATTTCTAGCTTTTCTAACATAATATATGTCATCTCTTACACGATGGACTTTCTTTACTAATAAAAATAATTTTATATATTCGCATCTCAAACTGCATTGTTGTAACAAGATTATAGGATATGCCCTGTGACCTACTTTCTTCGAGGTTGATATTCATTATAAGGTCACTAGTATTTGCCTAACAGTCAGCTCAACAGGTTATGAACTTCAAAAAATGTATAATCTGTTCTTCATAGTCATAGACAATCGGATATTATCTGTGGATAAGCTGTGACCGTCTTCAGTATTTGCAGATCCACACAGCTCCATAGCGAATTACGTTATAGGTTTCATTATATAATAGCTCTCAATAATTCAATGCATATGTAAAGCAGTGGAGTCTTTCAATCTCCACACCGCAAATTGTTGATTGATGTGTGTATTGTCAGCTCAACAATGGATGTAGCATCCGTTAACAAAAGCAACACGAGTAGTGTTTTAAGACTTTCTATTTCAGATTGAAATGTACTAAATGTTGTCATGTAAATCAATTTAAAAGGTTATTTATGCCTTAATATAGTTTCTAGTGCTATTAATACGTGTTTTAGTGTGATATAGGTATTTACAGTTAGTGAAACTAAAAGGTAATGAAGTGGTGTTTAATGATATGAAAAAAAACTATTCAAATTGCATACGCAGCAGGTTTTTCGATTAGCTGGCAATTCGAATTCCCGTTGCCACAACAGGTTCGGACTATGTTGTTTATTAGATGCACGTGACCGTATCGGAACAGGTATTTTCATAACGCGATACTTTCGTAAACTTGTAGGAGTATTGATGAATAATTATCGCTACTAACAACGACAGATTCGATCGGGTATAAAGTGATGCGAGCTCCGTCTGGGAATTTAGGGAGTTGAATATGGGAAGGGATTATTGGAATCAGGTTAATTTAATCGATACACCGGATTAGGTAAGATTTCTTTAATCACAAATATAGAAACAAAAATTCACAACCGAACGGAAAAGAACAAGCGCGCCTCAAGTGGCAGAAAAACAAAAACGTTTTAATTGACAATTGACCTATTATAAAATTTACAATCCAACAGGGATTTTGTTGTTATGCCCGTCGGCTCGGACATTTACCGTCATATTTAAGGTTTTAATTTGTCTCATACAATGTTAACAGAATGTAAGGTGGTGCATGTGAGCGGTATTTTTTTTTATTTATTAATAAATGTATTGACCCTACTGCGCTTATGCTGCTCTGCGGACCTGTTAGCAGCTAAAGTACAATTATCGAGCAGCTGCCCGCCAGCCCTTAACAAAAATGTTTACACACACCTCTGTTTAGAAAGTTATTATAATCCCACGAAATAATATCTATCATATTCGGTTGCGTTCGCGCAATCCGCGGTTACCGTCGCGCTTATAACCGACATTCTAGAAATAACTGCTTTGTTATGAAACTCACCGGACACGTTTCTCATATATATATTTGTAAAACATTATAATAACGTATTGTTTGTATAGTTTTGTAAATAGGCGAATGGGTTTTCAAGGATTCCACATGGAATTTGTTGGAATGTATGGATTATGATTTTATATGTATGTTTGTATGCTAATATTGTTGGAGTATTGTTCGTAATTTGTATGAGCGCATATTAGTGTATTTTTTTCTTAATAAATTTGTTAATGAGAAACGAAACTATCCAAGTTTACAGTTTTTGCTTATTGCAATGACTTTGAAACGAATGAGCGGTTTTTGTGCAAGTTATAAGGAAACAAAGTAACATAAATGCATCAGAAGTGATGTCATATTGATCATACTTAACATAAGGTCGTGAGATTATTATGTAAAGATATTCTCAATGAAATGTGAATGGAAATCTTAAGGTTTGATTATTTAGGGTTATTTTTTATACTAGTGATACAAAGTCTTTGACTGTGTAAATTGCCAATTGGATTTAATGAAACAGATATCTTGAAAAAGCTGATATACTCTATCTCTTTTGTTAAGATATACAATTTGTGTCTTGCAAAGTTAAAAATAAAGTCTGTTATTGTAAAACAAATCTATTTATAGTCATAAATAAATAAATGAAAATAAATTTTATTCGCAAATGGAAACAGCGATCTCGTCTTAGAATTGTACCTTTTATTGTATCTTTTATATCTTATTAACGAACCAGATGACGCAATGGTTGCCGGACTGCCGAATGAAGGCTCCCGGGTTCCATCCCCGGTAAATAGTTATGTTATGAGCATAAATGAGTTAAATAAATGTATTTATAAAAAATATCTATGGGTTTATGAGATGTTCTAGTCATATTACAAGGTATAAATAGCTTGCTTTGGAGATAAACCGGGGCTTTATTATTATAAATTTAACCCTATGTTTTAAATATAACAAGTTTTTCAACCAAGGAAAAGCTCCAAACATGTCTCCAGTTGAGTGCGGAATTTTTATTACATGATTGTTGTATGTCGGCTTCAATTACTAGTTCCGCGGGCCTTCACGGTCGTGGACATCGTTTGTGCTTCTAACTTGATGCCACGCTCATGGTCAAGGGCCTTCACGGTTCATCTCTTAATTGTGTCGATTGCTAAACAAGTAGATCATTTTAATACGAAAATTCATTCCATTCATCTGCTCTTACATATCTCCCTAATATGGACATATATAGTTTGGAATTATTT
This sequence comes from Pontia daplidice, assembly GCA_963693355.1. Lineage (NCBI taxonomy): Eukaryota > Metazoa > Arthropoda > Insecta > Lepidoptera > Pieridae > Pontia > Pontia daplidice. The sequence goes on along the minus strand of CAVNZL010000053.1, from coordinate 789,338 downwards.
ATGTAAATATAAAACTGTAGGTTGTTTGTTTAGTACGGTTGTCTCAGGAACTTCTGTGGCGGATTATTTATACCATGGTTAGACCAGTTATCGAGGAAGGCTATATATGTCTCGCTATTAAGAGCGGAGTTTTTGCTCCTGAAAAATTTGAAATCTGTGGGCAGTGGTAAGAATGTTAAATGTTCACTTCCTTTTTCAGTTTATTTGTTACTAGCAAACGCAAACGTTGTCCCCTGGTGGTCCAATGAACTCGCCACTCTCAAAAAAGCAGTAACTAGAAGGAAGCGACGAATTCGCTATGCAGCAGCCGCCCGACGACCTAAGGTGATACAAGAATATTTAATAATAAAGGAAAAATACGAGCAGGAGTGCAAAGCCGCGCAGGTTGCGAGTTGGAAGAAATTCTGTGAAAGGCAGGATAAAGAAAATATGTGGCATGGTATTCATAGGGTTCTTAATAAGACAATGGTTAGACAAGAAAATATGCCACTGAAACAGGAAGGAAAATTGCTGAGCCCTAAGGAATCTGCCCGACTATTAACAGAAACCTTTTACCCTGATGACAGACCTGAAGAGGATAAAGAAGAGCATCGGAGGATAAGAATGCAGGCTGAAAATGGAGCGACGCAAACTGATGTTTATGACCCTCCATTTACTTTAGAGGAGCTAATATTCTCCGCTGCTAGCTTCAATGCCAAAAAAGCTCCAGGTGCGGATGGTTTCACAGCAGATATATGCCAAAATGCAATCTACTCAAAACCTGAAAGTTTTCTTTCTCTTGCTAATAAATGCTTGGAATTAGGGTACTTCCCAAAAATATGGAAGGAAGCTGTAGTAATCATACTTAAGAAATCGCAAAGGGAGGACTATACAAATCCTAAAGCCTACAGACCTATAGGACTCCTTCCCGTTCTGGGAAAAGTCCTTGAAAAGATGATAATCAGGAGATTGCAGTGGTACCTGATACCCAAGTTAAACTCGAATCAGTATGGCTTTATGCCACAGAAGAGTACAGAAGACTGTCTTTATGCCCTAGTAAGTCACATTCGCGATAAGTTAAATCAGAAAAAAATTGTTACCTTAATATCATTAGATATAGAAGGTGCATTTGACAGCGCTTGGTGGCCAGCAATAAAGACGAGACTTATTGAAGAAGAATGCCCGACAAACCTGCGTAAAATTATGAATAGCTATCTAAGTGATAGGGCAGTTATTGTCAAATACGCAGGGCAACAGGCCGGTAAGGAAACCACAAAGGGATGTGTTCAGGGCTCAATTGGAGGGCCACTTTTGTGGAATCTCCTCTTGGACCCACTCCTAAAAAGCCTTCAGGCGCGAGGAAATCGCTGCCAAGCATTTGCAGATGACATCATACTCATATTTGAGTCGGACTTCGTTGCAAACATAGAACGAGAGGCCAATGACGCTCTTGCTCATGTTCATGAGTGGGGTATCCGGAATAAACTAAAATTTGCACCCCATAAAACTAAAGCTATGGTCATAACTCGAAAATTAAAGTTCGATGCACCACGCCTGAATATGTCCGGGATCTCCATAGAGATTGTAAAAGAAATTAAAGTTTTGGGTCTCACCATAGACAATAGACTTTCTTTTAATACTCACGTACAAAGGCTGTATGGAAAATCGATGGCCATATACAAACAGCTTACAAGGGCAGCTAGAGTCAGTTGGGGTCTTCATCCGGAAGTCATTCGTACAATGTACACGGCGGTTATAGAACCGATTATATTATATGCAGCGAGTACATGGGCCCCAGCTGTAGAAAAATTAGGGATCAAAAAGCAGCTAAATTCAATCCAACGAAAATTTTCTCTTAAAATCACAAAAGCTTATCGCACTGTATCTCTGAACGCTGCCACGATTTTATCTGGCCTATTACCTTTAGACCTTAGGGTAAAAGAAGCTGCAATGTTATACGAGTTAAAGCATGGTAAACCATGGAATAAACTCACAGGACTAACCCTAGAACATAGAACCCCATATAAAAACACGCCGCACCCTGCGCATACTCAGACCTTAACATACCAGAACCTACATCCAAACGACATGGTAAACACCGATGAGCAAACTGTCCACATATATACAGATGGTAGCAAATTAGAGGGAAAGGTTGGGGCTGCATTTTCCGTCTGGAAGGGAAATAAAGAAATTCTGTATAAAAAATACACTCTTTCATCGGTCTGCACGGTCTTTCAGGCAGAACTCTTGGCCATCATGAAAGCAACCGAAACTATACTGAAAGGAAAGGACGAGAACTATAAACTGCTCAGTGATTCCAAATCAGCGCTGGAAGCTATAACGGGTGTTCGCTCTTTGAATCCGCTGGTGACTGAAATCCACAAAAATGTAATGAATTGCAAAATCAAACAAAAGAACGTGGACCTCCTGTGGATCAAAGCACACGTGGGCCAAAGAGGCAATGAAAGGGCCGACCAACTAGCCAAAGAAGCGGCACTAAGCAGCAGGAAAAAACCGGAATATGCTAAGTGCCCAATATCATATATAAAGTACTTACTACGCGAGGAAACTATTCAAAAATGGAGTAACAGGTATGAGCAGGAAGAAACCGCCTCTATTACAAAAATCTTCTTGCCAAAGGTCAGAGACGCCTTTAAGATCATTAAAAAGATGACACCAACTGGGGTGATGACACAAATTTTAACGGGCCATGGTGGGTTTTCACATTATCTCCATAGGTTTCACTGCAAGGAAGATCCCTCCTGCCCTTGTGACCAACAGACTGAAGAAACAATAACGCACATTATTCTGGAATGCCCAAGGTACAACTTAGAGAGGTTTAACATCGAGCAGGAACTCTGTCGAACGCTAGATATAAGCACAATTAAGGATATAATGTTGAACAACCGTCAAAAGGAAATATTTTTAAAATTTTGCGTTAGCGTGGCCACCAAGGCCATTAGAGGAAACAGATAAGTGTGCCCTCAAATGGCCTTGGTCCTCTACTCTCATTAAAGAGAATGTCTGTGTTTCTTTTTGACTGATATTAATGATTAAGCTAAATAACGTCCCTAGCGTATGTGGGGGGGTGGGTTATTTGATTATAAAAAAAAAAAAAAAAAAAAAAAAAAAAAAAACGCAAACGTTGTTTTGCCATACATGTGCTTTATATGGCCACGGCGCTATCGCGGTTTTGTTTACTGTTTGAATTTTTTAATTCGTAATGTCTTTTGAATGGAAAGTCCAATTTAATTTTTTTTTCAAAATGAAATGTAGCCTATGTGTCAAATTGGAAGAATTTAGTATTCTACTGGTGAAAGATTTTTTTAAATAGATCCAGTACTTTTTGAGCCTATTCATTACAATATTAAATGCTTTCTTCACAATATTAAAGTCTTACACAATTCATATAAAAATGTATTCACTTTCCTCCTGACAACAATTTTCCAAATAATTCAACATTGAACAGTGCTCTGTGAAAACGTACATTGATTTCTAGTCATTTGTTACGATAAGATATGGCCCATGAACAATGAAATACATAAAAATTTATTGTCCGTACAAATACATTAATTGTGTTGTGGCGTATTTCGTCACGGACCAAGTGAAAACATTATTGCGATTGTTATAAGCAATGCTTAACTTAAAATCTCAATCAGATATTTCAAAGTTTTCTTATCGTGTCAAAGAAGCAGACCCAATCTAAGGGTGACGTGATATATGAATAAAATATATATAAAACTAGCTGATCCCGCAATCCCGCATTTTTTTGGTTAAAAAAAAATCAGTTTTAAGTGACCGGGGATATATTTATAATCGAAAGCGTTTTAAACAATAAAAGTATGCTTTATTTAGGTTACTAAATTAATCTTTATATGACACGTTTGTCGGTTTACCATGGCAGCGCCATCTATTGATTACTTACTCAATCCAGTCGAAAAGTATCGACATTTGTTAGAATCTTTTGGGGTTAACAGATAATTGTGACTGTCAATTAATTAGACACAAATAATTTGCAATAAAATAAAATTTCAACTATAATTAAAGATGTCAGCTATCCTATCTATTAAGTTGGACCAGACTGTTCACGGTGTGCCATTTTAATTTAAAATCGGTTAAATAGTTTAGTCCATCGCAGACAAACATTGTGACAGGAGATTTATAGATATTAAGATTGTAAATATAGTGAATAATTACAACGTTACTAGCACTGGGCGTTGAGTAAATGAGCTCCGAAGAATGTAATAAAATTTATCAGGCAGATCGTCAGGCGTTGAAAATTATGCTTGCCGCTGGGAATCTTCTGATTCTTTTTTTAAGGTTAACAAACAGGTATTCACTGACATTACTAGGTTAGACTAAAACTAATACTAAAATACTTTACTTTTACAAAACTTGCATTTAAAACTAAGTAGACGAAATAGGGACCTTCAAAAGGCATCTTTAAGGCCGGCAACGCACTTGTGAGGCCTCTGGTGTTGCCACTGTCTATGGGCGGTGGTATCACTTTCGATCAGGTGAGCCTTCTGTCCGTTTGCCCTCTGTTTGCCCTCTTACAAAAATAACTTGAGAAACGGCTAGTATAAACAAACAAAAAGTATAAAGACGCAATCCTATAGCGTTTTAAAATGTGCAATGAATGAAAGTCCAATTGGAGGATGTGTGTTGCGCATATCAACTTTATCGTGTCTATATTTAGCTAGCTCTGTTCAGGGAGCGCTTGTTGTTGCTCCAAATCGATCACGATGTATGATGCAAAGTATATTTGCCGTCAGTTCTTTTATCCTGAAAGTTCTGGGCCCGTCTACGGTAAGTTCTGGTAGTTAATGTAAATTTGATGTTCACGAGTACACAGTTACCTACATAAAGATAACTGATTTGATTGATTAGTATTGTCTTTGGTACGCAAGTATTATTTAAATAGAACTGTAATAGATAGATACGAATATTATCTGTGATAAATTAAATATTTTTTTTATATGAATTTGTTTAAACTATGAAGCATTTTTTTTTACGTTGCGATAGAGCTAGGTTCAAAGGGTTTAATGAAGCAAGTAATTGATTCCGTTGCGTGCTATTAGAAGCACTTGAGTTGAAGTCTTTGTGTTGAGATTCACTTTCTCTTCACTGATTAATTTATTTTGAATAATCAATGCCTGTTATTTCAGTGATCGTGCCAGTAGTATGTATATATCTAAGGTACTGTGGTCACTGTCAAATTGTCTACGACTTGTGAGCTCTTTAGATACGTTTTTTTATGAACAATTAGCTGAGCCCGCGAACTTCGTAATGCTTAACAATTCTTTGTTTTTATCGTTGATTCTGAAATTTGGTTTGCCTTCCTGGAACCTCTCTAACAACACACACACGAGAGGTTACAGAGTAGAGAGCAAATGATTAACTTGGATTTATAATTAATAGAATCAGTCGTTACTTTGCTGGAACCATAGTATACATTTCTATTTTAATTTATTAGTAATAGGCCGGAAAACACAATTAGATTTTATGAATATATATAAAATATAATATATAGACTGATCGTATCTATTTCATGCTAACCATCAATGTGACATCTCGACCGGACTGCGGCCCATATGTTAAAACTAATTTGTCAGGATTCCAGCTAATAAAAAAACATGTATGTTTGTAAAGGCCTTTAAAAATAGTGAAACGTTTTTATTTATGTTGCCTGTTGTCAGTTGCTTATGAAATACAAGAGGATAAACATCCAATTTGTTTGAATAATTATAATTAATTGAATAAATGATTTAATTACGTTCGGAAATCGTCTATTAATCAAAGAACCAAGCAGCAACGTCCTTCATTATGTAACAGGCTTTTCTCTTATTATTTTTTATATTAAAAAATAAAATGCAGAGGTGACTACGGTAGATGAGTTAATTAATGTAGCTTTATAATATAGAATTAAATTTATCAAGCTTAAGTTTAAGAATAATCTGGGTTTAGTATAGTAGAAATGTAGACTTATTTATTTATTAAAGGATACTATATCGATTCGTTGTATATGGATTCAACCAACGCTGTTCGTAGAGGCAACATCCTGAGGTTGCTCCGGTGTCGGAGCGAAACGTGCGTCGAGTGGTTGGTTTTTTTCGCGGAGTATTGCCGATACATTGGTCTATTAGAGTTTTGTATATGGATTCGTCAGTTGGATAGTCAAATTTAGAATTGTAGTTTGTAATGAAAGTAACATAACATAATAGTGATTATTTTTGTTTGACTAATCCTTACGGTTTATATATTAAAAGCGAGGAGCGATGAAGAACTGCCAAGATACTCAGCCACTCTTAATTCCGATAGTATATGTGTGTGTATCGTATTAGCGGATGACAGCCATTAGGTTCGGCCATGGTACTATTCTTAGATTTCCATTCAAAACCAAAAATGTTTGAAAAAATAACGTTTTAACAAGTTTTTTAAGTTTCAAATAAAGCGTGATAAGGATAACGATTTAGTGTTTGGGCATTATGTATGATTTGGTTATACGTATTCAGTGGAAGTAATTTGTGAGCGTATGCCTATCGTACTCCAGATAATGAATTCACTTGACCGATATGTCTCAAATGATTTTACGAACACATGATAGAGTCTTATTAAGTTGCTGATTGATGATCAGTATTTCTCTGCTGTTATATAAAGCTAGTTTCTTCACTGTTTTACTGGTTCCAATTTATAGTATATGTTCGCAATTAGTCAGTCAGACCCAAACATCAAAGGCGTGTGTAAAACAAATGAAGTTTAACTACACGATTACGTTAACTTACGAAGATTTTTCTCTTGAAAATCAGCTGATAAAGTAAAAAAGTATGATAACAATACAGACACAATACCGTAATCGGAGGCCTCGGTCAAAGACAATCGAAAATGAAAACGAACGTAACGGATGTGACGTCGCGCAATGATACGCCTGTTACACATGACTGTGGGCTGTTAGTGTTTTGCATATAATTAGCGGATAAGCGGATAACATTGTACGGACACACACGTCTTGAGAATCGTTCAAAAGTATGTTTGTTATAAGTACATTGGTAACGTGATTTGTTTTTAAGGACTATTTAAATTACTTAGTAAAATATTAAGCAAAGTATTTAATCCTTTGATCGCTGGTAAAATCAAATGGGCGGTCGTTGACTGCATTACCATAGATTGGCTTTAGTTCCGTAGAATAATGTAAAACATGATTTGCATGTATAAGACCCAGGCGTGTACTAATCATTCAACATTCAGATGTCGTTTCTAGGGTTTGTAAATAACATTACGGCTGATGGCACTATATTTAGTTTTTAAAGTGATACCGCCGCCTATCGATACTCGTAATGCCAGAGGCCTCAGTAGTGCGTTGCCGGCGTTTAAGATGCTTTTACGCTCTTTTCTTGAAAGTACCTAAGTCGTATTTGTTTGGAAACACCTCTTTTTACATCTGGTTTCACTATCTATACTAATACTACTGTATAATATAAGATCTCATTGAAATCTGTGGTCACAACGCTAGCCCCAGTATCAGCTGCGAGTCTGCTAAATGAGGCCTTGTTCACACTGCGCACCTAATCGTGTGTTGTAATAAATTTCTTCATAATTCTAACAAGCTAACAAAGCAACATCACACCCCTTTATCAGTTAACGATGTAGCTATTACCTCAATCTGAAAAAGCAAAATAACTGGCCTTCGTTTTCATCGCCGGCTTATTTGGAAGAACACATATTTTTAAAAGAAAATGCCCTTATGTAAAGAAGGATCTTCTCCATTGGGAAGATGTACTAGCTCATAGGAAAGTAGTCCCAAATTGTCTATAGAAAACAAATTGTTGCTAAATGTATTCTCAAACCAATCTCGACTTAAGGTATATACATACACTAACTAAAATGGACATTGCTAAAGAAGAAAATCGTTATAATTAATAGAATTAGGCGTTACCTTGCGGAAGTCCATAGTACAAAACCCTAATAGACCAATATGTAAGGAATCTTCCTTCCTTCTATTCATCGAGCGCTGTTCGTAGAGGCAACTTCCTGAGGATGCTCCGATGTCGGGGCGAAACGTACGTCGAGTGTTTGTGGATTTTGTCGCGGAGTATTTTGGTTTTGAAGAAAATGAACTCGATGATGTAGTATAAAGACTAAATCACCCGATTATCCTAGCTTCTCAATTAATTCAAAGAGATACTATATTCACCGCGAGAGGTCATATAATTCACTCAAGTTAAAACTAATAGAAAAATGATAAATCTTTTCGGGACATAGAAAAAATCTAACAAATTCTTTTACCTCTTTCAAAACATTTGAATCAATGAACACCCAAAATTGACGATTATAAAAGGCTTCAATGTAAATGAGCGAATGTACGAAAATATTGCATTGCCTTTTGAAAAAATAGTGCAAAATGTAATACATGATTATTTTGTTTAAGAGATAAGTGTTCTTTATGATAAATATCAAATATTCTACAGGTAACATTACTATCGGTAGCCCGATACGAGTGTGCATAATTCGATATGACATGCGATGACGTGACGAATACTAAAACAAGCTGCTTCAATGTGTCATTGACCTTGTATTGTTTTTATTGTCACAAGGATAATTACATACAAAATATTCAGACCTGATTTTTAGAGTTAGTAGCTAGTCGCTGTGACTTCGTGGAAGGGTTGTTCTGCAATATACTACGTTAAATTTTCACGTTTCTTTAACATTTTTCGCAGTACTCGGCTCACATTAGTCTTACTGTAATGTTATTATAGTCTATGGTACACGTTGATAGAGACGTTTCAAAACAATCTAGTAGGTGTTGAGTTGAGTAACAAAAAGATTAAAGATTAAAATATTTGTTTCATAGTAAGCCAAGTTAAGTGTGATTCAAACATTAGTGAAAGATTACTCCTATATTAGCTCTGAGAGCTGTGTTACAGAAGCCAACACCCACCTCCGAATGTATAGAACAATTGCACTTACAATTAAGATACATTTACATTTATTTTAATTACATATAGCAAAAATTATGTATTATAAGTGTGTGCGTGCATGCGTGCGTGCTTGTTTGTGTGTATGTGCGTGAGTGTGTGCGTGCGTGTGAAATTAAAATAAAGAAATGATTTTCAGTAGGTTCTGTTTGATTTAATTTAGAGTGAGCAATCAATTTTTCAAAGCACTTTTACATTGATATAAACACAGGGGATATATATTTATAGTGTTATTGATTTTGTTATATGATTTTATAATTAAAAAGACGTATATATAAATATTAATTATATGAATATATTAATATTAAAGTATATATATTTTTATAAGTAATGAAAATTACTGATTAGAGTATTCAAGTAATAGAGCTTAAATTTGTTACAGTTATTGCAAAACTTGGGCAAAGTAGACAGGACACTTGATGACATATTCGAGGAACACCTTCAGAATTTCAACAGACAGCATCAGCAGGCAGTTCGGCTTCAAAAGGAATTCAATAATTATATAAGATGTATACGAGGTGAGAGATTTTAATATTTATTTATATACAAAAAACATTATGAAATAGAAGAAACTGAAAAATGATCAAACACTTGATAAAACATGGTTCTGGGAAAATGTAATCGTTCTGTAATCATACGTAAATTTAAAGGAAAAAGTACATTTACCATGAAAAAGACAGTGTTATTCATATTTAGCTGTTTAATGTCTAATAAAACATTATATTGTTATAATAATGAAATATCATGTACATTTTCCAGCTGTCCAAACTGCTTCGAAATCCCTGATGGAGGCAATCACAGAGGTGTACGAGAGCGGGTGGTCGGGCCACGACCTGCTGTACGTTCAGGCCCAGAACATGGAGATGCTGTGGCAGGATTTCTCGCACAAGCTTGGAGATCAAGTGCTCATACCGCTCAACACCTACACCAACCAGTTTCCTGAAACTAGGGTACGTTACTTCTTACTCGATCATATTTACCTGAAGATACAGATATACAGGGGAATAAAAAATTGTATTAGGAATCAGATATATGGATTCATTTGGATCTATGATGTACCACAAATAAAATGCAATTAAAATATTATTAAAGCAATTTTATAATGGCTTTTAATGAAAAAAATAAAGTTATTTAAGTCGGTGTCTAATGATATATTGTTATTTTTATTGATCAACGTTTAATCATAATTAATAATAATTTAAATGAAAGAAGAAATACGTAAATGTTTTATTTGTGTGTGTAAATTTCCAGAAAAAGATAGAGAAGCGTGGTCGCAAGTTAGTGGACTATGACAGTCAGAGGCATAGTTTCCAGAACCTGCAGTCCAACGCGGCCAAGAGACGAGACGACGTCAAGGTAATAGTGACGTCTTCGAAACTCTGGCATATGATTCGTCGGCTCTACCGCGGCCTCGGCTTTTGCAGGTGACGAAGGGCCGCGAGCAGCTGGAAGAGGCGAAGCGCACGTACGAGATCCTCAACTCGGAGCTGCACGACGAGCTGCCCGCGCTCTTCGACTCGCGCGTGCTCTTCTACGTCAACAACCTGCAGACGCTCTTCTCGGCCGAGCAGCTGTTCCACTCGGAGAGCTCCAAGGTCCTTTCTGTCTCCCTATTCGGATTCAAAATTAAGTCGAGGAACATGCTAACTTACGGGCCCTGTATCATTTTTCTTTATCAAGTTTTCGTTTCCCGATTCCAGGTGTTCGCAGAGCTAGAGGCAATAACAGACAAGCTGGCGACGGACTCCCAGCGCGGATCATACAAGAAGAGCAACAACGTGAAGTCAGCGACGCTCACTTCCCACAACGGGAACCCCCCTTCGCCCACCAACGTGCAAAGTGAGTCCACCACCACAGGCTATAGCAGGGCTTGACACTTCCCTGCTCTGTGGTCCTGCTGTGATCTGTGGCAGCTGTTGATGTGATCGGCTGTATTTCAGTAATTACAGTTAAAATAACAATATGACAACTGGTCTCTTTAACATTTTCTCCATTTTCATGTGTGTTTATAACCTTATGAATCGAGAATGTTTTGTGCAACATGTGCCCATGGTTATTACACTGACATATTAACTCTTTTTTTAAATAAATTTACTAGGAGTTTCACAAAATGGCAATATTTGATTTCACAAAAACAGTAATTTATATTTTAAAAGCCTCTGTATTATACCTTACACTCGAGTATTGCCATTTGCGTAATGTTTGGGCATGTGTGTGTACGTGTCAGTGTGTGTAGCGCCTTCCCCCCCTTCGCCTCGGGCCGATTCCCCCTCGACGCCGGAACGGGAATCGCCGAAAACGCCTCGCGGATCACCCGAAACGCCGCGAGAGAAGGAATCGCCCCAACAGTCGCCCGTTCCGCCTTCGCCCGTCAACGGACACGCGGGCGACGACGCGAAAGACGACAAAAAGGTGGAGCAGTTGTACGATATTCCAGTCGGTAAGTCGCTGCGATTCAGCCAAATTCAAAGTTGGAACTTCACAGCTTAGTAGAACTGTATGTTTGCTCTAGTCTGTGGACGGTTGCCATAGTAACTGGCGCGTTTGAATATGGAATTATTTTGCTACAACACGGTTGGTCTGAAGCACATGGTGATAGATATTGTTCTCCTTTGGTGGTTGAAGAAGTTTTACTGCGCACTTTTATTCGGTTTTGATATGTTTTTGTTAGCTCGTCAGCCAAACGCACAATTTATTGATGTTATTTTTTAAAACGAAACATCCTGGGGTTTAAACTTAATTAAACAATTGTATGACAAATAGTCGTAGGCGCTTGTGGATCGCACAATGTAGAGCCATTGTAGTATGTAGGAACACATTCTCTCAGGTTCACCGGCCACTGAGGCAGTGAACAATAACGTGGAAGAGAAGAAAAAAGAAGAGAAAGAGACGGTAGATGGAAAAGAGATGGTAGACGGGAAAGAGACAGACAATCGTGTGAAGAGTGACGATGTATATGACATACCAGTTGGTGAGTGTATATGTGAACTGTGAATATTATATATGTTGGATATATATATCTACTGACAAAGGCTGGTGGGGTTACCATACGCTTATCTATGTTTTTCGGTAAAATGCACCTTAACACAACACAATGAGGATGCTTTTTCTATACACAATTTAGGCCGTTATATCGTCTACGTAATTGTAATTTTGAATACATTTATTTATTCACATTTATATGTTTATCTACTGACGAGCGAATATTTATTTATATTTGATTTCAGGCGGGGCATATCTTTGTAAATATATATCGTATGTACGTCTGCTTACTAAATAACGCTTCGCTCGTATAAACTGATTTACTAACGGCTAACATAAGTGTCGCTACATGTAGAAAGGCGATAGGGAAGCGAGGTTCGTTGAAATACAAGGGCCGTGTGTCGCAGGGGCCACTCTGGCGGGGCTGCCGGCGGGCGCCCTGTACCGCGTGCGCGCCACGTACCGCTACACGCGCGAGGACAGCGACGAGCTCTCCTTCGAGGTCGGTGACGTCATCCGCGTCGTGGAGTACGACGACCCCGAGGAACAGGTTGGGACCACTTGCGACTTTCTCACCTACACCGTTCCATACAAACAATTCACGATCTAACGAAAAACACTTTGTTAACGGATTAAGTTATGTATTCTTACAAAATTTAAGTATATTACATTATTTTTAAATTTTTCCGACGTCTCGCGTGCTTTGCAGCGTGCGTGGTCACGGTGGACTGAAGACTAGGTGTTAATTGTCAAAATAAGTGCCGCAGCTGCAGAGAGGATTATGTGTTCTGTATTTATTACCCCGGAGTTGATATCGACACTTATTTTGACAATTAACACCTTTTGTCTTCAGTCTACCGTGACCACGCACGCTGTAAAGCACGCGAAACGTCGGAAAAATTTAAAATAATGTAATATAATCCGTTAACAAAGTGTTTTTCTTTAAATGAGTAACAGTTATGTTACTAAAAGACAATATTATGTGCAATTCACGATGTGCCTTACTTTGCTTGCAGGAGGAAGGTTGGTTAATGGGCATAAAGGAGAGCACGAACGAAAAGGGCATGTTCCCGGCAAACTTTACCCGGCCGATTTGAGCATAGCCCCTCTTATACGGAGTATTTGGTTAATCGAACCATTAAACACGACTTCCAAATTCTGCTTCCCGTATTTTAACATTATCGATCGCTATAAAATAGTTCTTTAACGAAATACTCCCAGCCCTTCCTATGTTTAGTGAGTCCATCCGCGAATCGAACCGGGCGAGTCTTCGAGATTTATATATATCGGTGTCGTACTACAACGAATTATTTATTATACGATGACATATACAATCGACTTTGTAAGCATTTTACTAACAATGGAGACATAACAAATGTTTTGTTATGTGTTTTAACAACCAAATATAATTTTTACACTTTTTCAAATTTACAATTTCCAACATATCTTGCACTATACATTTGGATTAAGGAACGGACAATGTCTGAAGAAATTGCTCAGTTTAAATGAAAAAGTGACCTTATTAATTGATAATATTATTTATTAATAATTGTATAAAATAATTGTTAAGACATGTACATGAATTATTTATTTTTCACTCTCATCATCTTAAACACTGCATTTCACTAAACTGTCTGATTGCATTTTTATTATTTATAATGTTAATCTTCTAAAATCTGAAATATTTTATTTATATTTTTGAGTAGTTTGAATAAAAATCAAATATACAGAACAAAAAACTCGACTAAACTTAAAAATAATCTACTATTTTGAGCGGCAAAATGTTATTATAATGTTGCTATACATAAAAATTGATGCTGTATAAAAGAAATTTGATGGATTCTTTTTAATTATTTTTAAGTTCACTTGTATGTTTGTTTATAGACACAACTTAGATTTAGTGTATATAAAATCAATAAAAATACAATATATTGTTGATCCTATGTTATTGTTAATTATATTTTTTATTAATTATTCATTAATGTAAACTTGCTTTGTTAGTAGACATATTTTATGTTTTTGTTTTAACCGTATTAGTGAACTGATTACTAATTATAAAATGGTATGCTTAATTTAACATTTTTTGGATGGGATGTGTTCAGGGGTGGTTTTATGTTACAAATATTATTTCTGGCAATACCTGTTTTACATTCATCCAAGGTTTTCCACAAATTTTCACATAGCATTAAAGCTTTTCAAATTATTATTGCCTTACTGTTCACTTGTCATCAGTATTTAAAAATGAATAAAAATGCATAAATATGATATAATCACTCCAAATTGAACATAAAATATAGAGTAAGATAATCAGGTTTTATGAAATTTCCAATAATTTACGTCTGTTCAGGTAAAAATGTTTTCAATGCAAAGCAAAATGAGCTCAAAAGCCAAACTTTATTATGACCTGCAATATTTGTAGTTAGTACTAATGATGAATTAATTACTTGTATTTAAAATGTCGGATTGAGTTTTTGGCTTTTGTCATCAGCAGTGCCATGAGAAGGTCCATAATAGATGATAATATGTAAGTTTGTTAGGATTTGTACAGTTTTTACAACTGCAAATAAAATGTTTCTCACACGCGTGATTTTTATTTCAATCCTATATTTTAATTATGGACAAGGAAGTTTTTTTATTAAAAGCTTCATGCATGCATTCGCTATCACAAATTCCTAGTAAACGTAAAAAGAAATAACACATAAAACTACTAAAATGATTTTTCTGGTTACCGGGCTTATAATATCTTCAAAAAGACGAATTGATTATTGTCAGAAGCACCACATTTTCAAAGACATATCAGCTGACTTAAACAAAGGTGAGAACTGTCAAGTGCTATACTGATTGCTGTGACCTGTGAAGTGTGAGTTGACAACATAAACATTTAAGCATAGTCTATTATGTCCCGGGTTATTGAATTTTTAAATAATAAAATAAACGATTTCGCAGTTTCAAATAATCTTTTGTCATATACATTTTGCTTTATTTTACTGTGATGAAGAGAACAAGAACTTCAAGTGAAGTATTTAGCGTACAATTGGTAAGTTATTAGCTGATCGATTTGCCAATGTTTAGATTATCAGGTTACCTTTATCAGTTTTATGGCACCTGAAAGTTTTTAACATTAACATACTTGTAGCTACAAAAATATTAATTGATAAAGACATTAGGAATTTTTATATAAGTTATACTAGAGGTTTTAGTTGTTACCTTTATATAAACTACCTTTATATAAATATATTCTTGTGGTTCCCAAGAATGCATTTCGAATCTATTTAAAAACAAATAGTAATTGTGGTAAAGGATAGATGATATATATAATGTATTTTTCAATTCAATTTCATTGCAGGTACTATAAAAGAAAAGTAAAAAAGGTATGTTTACAGTCTAATTCATTTTCAGTAAAGTTGTAAAATTTGAGTGGTTTTAAGTGTTTTATATATTGTTTTAAATGTCTCAGTTTCTTGAATTATGTTATTTACTTTTTAAATATATATTTTTTGGTTTATTGACAGAATATCGTGGAAATGCCACTGGGAAGATTGTACTGTTTTGTAAGTTTTTTCTTATTTATTTTCAAAATGTCTATTTATTGTTTGGATTGTAATAATTTTCATACAATACCTATGTAGTATGATTCAGACTTCGGTAAGAAGGCATTTAATAATTTGAATTTGTTTTTAGATGACCTTTAGAGCTGTTTCAAAACTTAGTATAATCAAATTTGTTAAACTTTAATTATCAATAACATTTAAATATTATAAAAAGTCAGCATAAACATTGTGTCAAGGAATTAATGGATTAGCCTAATTCCATATTAAGCCTAATTTGTTATAGTAAGCATGTTCTTTTCTATTTCAAGTTAGAACAATGAAAGTTGGTGTAACATATCATAATACTTTATATCAATGAAAGAGCCGAAATGTGTGGCTTTGAAAAGTACCTCAACCTCGTGTCAATGAAAATAAAAAAGACCTGTTTTGCATAAACCTGTTTATATCTACTATAGAGATGCTAAATGTTCTCGTCTAATTCGATGGCCGCGGCGTTTAAATTTTCTTATTTCAAAAATATCCGTGCATGTAAAATTCCAATTTCTACGGAAAACCACGATACGAGGAACAATTGCTTTCGTGTTCGTACTTGTGCATAATCCATATTGAAAGCATATAAAAATAACATAGGTACTTATTGAACGTGCATGTTACCCTAACCGTTTTAGGTATATATTTTAACTGAACTGGGTTCATTCCTTTTGTACATATTTTAGTATTTTAACTACAAAAATATATTATATACGTATAAGACTCATACATCATTGGTGTTATAATAATTAGATTATATAGAACCTATAAATTTTCTTAACGTTCCATCAAATACTTGGAACGTGAAAATTTTGCAATACGGACTTTCTTAAAAGCGTAAGCGATCATGAATATTCTGTTTTCCGTTACAAAGCCGTAGCAGTATGAGGGTTTTTGCATTTTATTGGAGAAAATGCATACCTATTTTACCTTTTGAAGTCTGAACAGTGACGTCACAGTTCTTGAGTGCACTCGGAAAGTCGAAATTAGAGTATAAGTGCAACTTCGAAATGGCGGGTGTAATTATTACATACAAATATTACATTTCATATACATTTTTTTTTGATCGAGAATGTGCTGATATGTCATAGGCTTTTTAATGGTGAAATTAAAAAAAAAACGAAGAACCTGCTACACACCGGACTGTAGGAATCTGTTTCTGCTTTGTCCTTATCACACCAACCAATGAAAATAAAGAATGTTTGTCAAACTTCGTCTACATATTTCTTAATATAACAGTATGAGTGTCCAACTGTCTGCTACGGCAATTTTCCGGATTATTATTACTCTGTTTACTCACATATGCATAGCCTTTGCAGCAGCTATGCTGTTACATTACAATTCATCAGTTGCACGACAGTCGTCAGTTGTAACATACGTAGGTGTTTGACTACGCCGCTTGTCACTTTTCGCGCCATTTTTTATTCATGTGAGTAAATGTTATTTTTTTTAAAACAGATTTTAGTTTTTGGTGTTATCTGTAGAATTAAAAAAAAAGTAATGATATAAAAGAATACAGATCTAATCGTGAAATAATTTTATTGATGTGTGAGTTTGCGGTATTTTGGATATTCAACTAAAAATTATATTATTCTAAGTATAGTTCAAATTTACATTGAATTTAATTTTTGCACTAAACCTCGCTTTCAAATCCATAAGCTTGATGAGTTTGTTTATAAAATCTATTGTGCATCGTGCAAGAAGCCTATGTATTGTATTAATATAAGTGTTATATAAAAGGTTTATTGTAAGGATTCATTGTATAAAATCTTATATACAAATTCATATAGTTTTTAAAAACCGAAAATGGTAATATTAATTATGAACCTGGTAAGTATCATATCACATATACTGATGGAAACCAATTTGAATAAATAATTGCTCCTAGGTAATTAGGCTTTCTTCAAATGCAAAAATAGACCACGATTCGTATTAATAATTCTCGAGACAAGTTGTCTTATATAAATTATTATTAACTTAACGATATGCAAAATATTGTATGAATTCTCTCAGGGTCATCATTTTAATAAAACAAATTTTAAAACAATTCACAATGACTTAAACGCACGGTTCTTGACGTACTTAATCACTATTTAATTAAAACCTTAAATATAATGTAATGTTGATGCAGTAGGATCAGCAAAACGAAGAAACAATTTATCTTTTGGTTTAGCAGTGTTTAAAATTGTTAAACAGATATTAATTCGAGTGGACTCGCCATAAAAAAATCTAATCTGTGGCTTCGGATGTGCCCCGTCAAGTGGAGCAAAAATGCACAGCCCTACGAAACCACTGTAGTTTTTTTAATCTGAAAACTCAAACTCAAATTTTCTCTTTGCACTGTGTACAGTCAAACTACTGGTGTGATATATTTTTCATTCAATTAAATTATGTCTTAAGAATAATACCGGGTCTTCTGTACTATATTTTTCTTCTATATGATTGTATATGTTTACCGTAGGAAACGTTAGGGGGGATCGAACACAGGACGCTTCGTTCGGTAGCGAATAGAATCATGGTGACCATTGCACCAACTGGGTCGTTATATGACTGATAATTATTTTGTTATGAATTTAGTATCTATACTATACTACTACTCTGATATTTTATAATATTACCTATGGTCTAGTTCTTAAAGTGAACGGCTGTACTTGAATTTATTCTCTATTGTTATTAGGTAAGTGACAATTGTCTTTGCTTTTGAACCTAAGTGATTTAATAAACTTCCAATAGGATAACCTAAGTCTAAAAATAAGTGAGATGGGTACGAGGCTGTGCCTAATAGGGCAATACCATTCGTTTGAACATCACGTACAACCTTGCCTGCCCGCACATTTTAAATAGATCGTTAAATGTATTGTAATGGCTCAAAATCTTTGATAGGAATACTAAAAACCGCGTTGCACTCGTGTTCATTGGGTTCCATTTTAGGAAAACTTTGAATCTGACCTCCTTTAATTTGCATCAGAAATACAGGTACAGCTGGAGACTGGCGGATAGAGAAGACTCAGTGCTTGTGTCGTGACCATTTTTATACCTTGTTCTTGAGATGTCAAACCTACTCTACATATTTACTGAGTAAAGCTCTTACTAAAAAAATAATAAGCAATTGTAGTTCACACTTTTTGAACCTGTCAAATCAAATGTCACTTCTGGTGTAGAGGAAATAAATAATATCAGGATAATTAGCCCCAAGGTGACTATTTATATGTTCAAGTGAGAAACAAATAATTCATCATAGTATATATTTATGTATCTATGAAATGGTGGATTTCGCAAAATCGATGTAGAATTGGTCAAGGTAGTAAAAGTGGAAACTTGACAAAGGAGGCTTACTATTAGAAATATAACAGTGGCTGTAGATGTTTCTTGGTATTCGTATATCAAATATAGCTGTTGCCTGAGGTTTCCTGCATTAGTCAAGGTGCATGGGCACATTTCACGCAATGACAGATTTTTTGGGATTCATTGGCGAACTCATTGGGGACATGGCGAAATGTGCAAATTTTATATTTAAAGAAAAACATTTTGTTAACGGATTAAGTTATGTATTTTTACAAAATTTAAATATATTTTACATTATTTTAAAATTTTCCGACGTTTCGCGTACTTTTTGTCTTCACGGTAGAGTGAAGACAAAAAGTGTTAATTTTCAAAATAAGTGTCACAGCTGCAGAGAGGATATGTGTTATCTGTATTTATTGCCCCGGTGTTGGTATCGACTAAAAATTTTGTAAAAATAATACATTAACGTAAAAGTTTGAGTAATAGGTATCTTAATAAAAGACAATATTATGTGGAAATTTATGGCCTATTTCACTCAAATTAGATTCAGATTTGTTCATCTGTACTTTCGGAACCTATTAATATAAACAAACAATCGAATTTTTCCTTTTTATAATATTAGTACAGCTATGTCGTATTAGTATAAGTGTCAGCCAAAGAGTTTGAAAAGCTGATAATGTCTTCATGAAAAGGTCATAACATTTTCGAAGGTCGCGCTAAGTAGCAAATATGTAAGATATATAATAAGCTAACAATATAATCTAAAAACACAGAATGAATAATCAAAGACATTTAAGAAATCCAAGCTTGAGCAAACCAACAATGCAATATTTTTGCGATAAATCATTTTAAAGTCATATTATGAGTCATACAAAAAACTTAAGACAAATTTGTAAGCTCACAAACAACCTCTGTGTTTACTTGTAAAAGGAAATATAAAAATTTTAACCTCATGTTGTGTGCACTAAAAGCCTACAGTTAATACGTTTTCGTGAAACCAGATTTTCGTGTATAACGCAATTTTAGTTAAAATTGACACGTGGCAGCTCACTAATATCATAGAGATAATAATGTTAGCTGGCGTATATTAAAGCGAGTGGCTCATAACTGTGTTTGCTCAAATTGTTAGCCCACAAAGTTCATAGAGGTTTACATAGCTTGGAATGTTTGAATTTTTACTTTTATACATAGGGAAAACACATTTAACTTATATAAGACCAATTTATTATCAATAATTGAGTGCAATTAATGAACGCTATGCAAAGAAGAAACATCCTGAGGATGCTTCGGTGTCGGGGCGAAACGTGCGTCGAGTGTTTGAAGGTTTTTTCACGGAATGCTGCTAGTAAATTGGTCTAACTCTAATGGAATTGTATACTATGAAATTCCGCAAAGCAAAGATCTGTTATAGAATAAAATCAAAATTCTGAAACCAAGGATTTAGTGATGCGAGTTACCTTTCAGTCCTCGAAATAAAACTAATAACGTTGAAAACCATAATAATCTTGAATAATTACTATAAGATTCGTCTAAATTTAGCAGAAACCCACCGAGTATCTCAAAACGTCTCAATACCCATTATAACCTCATTTGCATTTATAAATATATTTATAAATTCAAATAACTCACCGAACGCAAAAAAAATCATAAAACATTGGGTTGAATAATTTTTAAATAAAATTTAACCAAATTTATTCGGCTTGTGCACAAAATATATTTATGTGAGACGAAGATTCGAAAACATTATTTTCGAACAGCCATAACGAAACAGAATTATTGGATTAATTTATATATTTTTCAGCATGGAGGTTGGTGTATGGATAATAGGTATCCTGCTACGAGTTTTCCACTTCTTGCTCAGACCATTGTTCTGGATGCGCACGCGCAACATCAAACAGGTGCCGCCAATACGGGATCCGATATTACTTAGAAGTGCGACGGATTTGGCTGCTGCAATACGAAGTGGAGAGGTATATATATGACAATTTTTATTTATGTTATGTATCTAGTGTCTGTAGGGTCTAGTTTTGGACACCTAAGGCTGTGAGTGTGCGTGTTGTATGTCTTTGATAATTCATCAAGATTTTTTACGATGGGAAATCCATTTATGGTTTCCAATCCGGGGCAATATATGGCATGAGGAGTGTGTGGGTCAGGGCCACAAAGGAAGGGTTCCACTACCCATTAAAATCCATCGGTCCCTCCTTGGCACTAATGAAGAGATCTGGTAACAGCGAGGCCTTGACGAGGATGTATTTACCACTGTGAGAATCAAAACATAAAATTCGAAATGTCAAGGTCACACTTATTGACCAGAATGACGATACTCATTTTATTCGGTGTACAATAGCTGTGGTAAATAATTTCGTAAATAAAGAACACATAATTAATATTTTAAAAACGCTTAACGTGTTTCGAATTGACATTGGTTTAAAGTAGGTATTGTTCTAAAGTTTAAAGAATTTTTTATTTCAATCAAAAACAGGAAGTCCTAATTTCATCTTACGTCAGCAGTTAAAATGTTTCTTTGCTCAATTATTTTAATTACTCTATTAAAATATATTTTTAAGAAAATGTTAAATTTAATAAAATTAACAATTTTTTGTTTTCATACTTACGTATATTGTAGAATATGATTATCATGTAAATAATAAAATAAATTTAGAATACAGCTTTTACAGTTTCGATATTACGATATTTCGAGTTTACGAAATTTTACTTTCCAGCTCACAAGCGAAAGAGTGACGCATGCTTTCATAACCCGAATTCAAGAAGTGAATGTTCTCCTAAATGCGGTGGTTGAAGATAGGTTTACAGCCGCGTTGCAGGAAGCGAGAGAGTGCGATAGGAAAATTGCTGCGGCGAAAAGGGATGGCACGATGCAGGAATTATTTGCGGGTAGACCGCTTTTTGGCGTACCGTTCACAGTTAAGGAGAGCTGCTCCTTGGAAGGTATTTTGTTTAACAACGAACTCCCTTTAACTTTATTCCCTATTATGTCTCTTCAAGTCTTGATTCGGGCGTGTTAATGTCTTATTATATTTCCGGAAGACAGATAGCAGCGCATCAAGACTGATCTTCAAAGGCTTAATAATGATTTCTCAACTAGATTATTATTATATAATTGTTTATAATAATAATTAATATTGTTGATAACTTTGTAACTTTGTTTTATTTTACTGTGTGTGTGTATGATAAAATTAATATAAAAAAATAGACGTAGGAATTGTCCGGACACAAGAGAAAGCGTTACGTCAAAACAAAAACCAGATATTATTATAATTAATAGAATGAGGCGTTGCCTTGCGGAACGTAAATAGTACAAAACTCTCACTAATAAAACTCCTGAGGAGTATTGCTTAAATATTGGTCATATTTAAGCAATACTCCTCAGGAGCATCCTCAGGAAGTTGCCTCTTCGAACAGCGCTCGATGAGTCAATCAAAATGAATATTATTGTTAAAGGTCTATCAAATTCAGTGGGATGCCTAGAATTGGCAGGGCGACGGGCCACAAAGAACGGAACAGCAGTCCACTTGGTGAAGAAGGCCGGTGGGATTCCCCTGCTGGTCTCCAACACCCCAGAGCTATGCTTGGGCTGGGAAACCACGAACCTGCTGACTGGAACCACCAACAACCCGCACTGCTTGAGCAAGACGCCGGGAGGCTCCTCTGGAGGTGAGGTTAGTGGAAGCGGAACTTTACTAATCGCTGTGCTCTGACTTGTTTTATTCAAAAATATTTCTATTGTTGCATTCTATTCGTGGACCGTAAATCCATAGGTCGCGGGTCGTATCCGGCTCGAAGGACCAAAATATAGGGGTGAAATACCAATGTTAGAGATATTAAATGAGAAAAACTGTTAAACTGATATACTGCTTATATTGTTTAAACTGTTATAATGTTATTAACAATGTGTTAAAGAATGAAACTGTTATTGAGTCTGTATTCACGTCGCGTATTACTGTTTGATGATATGTTGCAGACTAAAATATATCTTAAAGCTAACTCTTAATGTCAATTCTCAGCGGGCCGCTGAGTCAGCTGTTCGGAGTTCATTACCCGAACACTCAGCAAGTCTACAGTAGCATTATATTGTCTCGGGGATTAAGAATAGTTTTTAATATTCACCTGATTCAAAAACCGAAACTTGTTGACTGAATTTATTTATCATTTTATCTCGCAATTCTAGTTAAGCTAAAATTTAATATAGATAAGTTTCTTAAATGGTCGATATTGAGTCATTATTACATTCTGAAGAACTAATTAAATTTAGTAACTGAACTAATTAGATTCTTCTTTATGCGTTCTCGCGCTAATTTAGAGACCCGCTCACATCGTAAAAGCGCGCCTGGTACATCATTATTAGAGTACGGGGCTATCCTAACTAGGATACCTCTTAAAATATTGGTTAAATTCTTTATAGAATCATTTTTGTCTAAAAAGTAAGTCTTTGAGCCTAATAGACATATGACAAATTCGGGAATATGTTATATTCGGGACTGCCGAAGGAATGGTCTCCAATTCAATCCCCGGTGTGTGATGAGGCTATCTGTTGGCTGTAGTTTGGGTATATACTAAACATAACTTACACCAAACGTGTTCCGATCTTATATTCTCCCTGTTCAATAAAAGCTTTTAAATTACTTTATATACCCTCCAATCGAGTGATGTGCAGTCTCAATCGAGGCCACATAAGTTTACGCGTAAAAGGAATACAGTAAATATTTCTTAACTTGGATAAACCTTGACGTAAAACATACATTAGATCATTGTGTATTCTAGTCATATTGACAGATAAATTGCATGCACCATTGACATGTATTGCACTTCATATAAACACAATTACACTCGACGAGGATTCTAAATTACGTAAAAGAGCTAGCAATTCTAGAGAGCCTTTCAAGAGATCGTGTTAATTTTAAAAATATATTCCACACACACTCGCTTAACTTTAATCCTGCGTTAATTATTTTTTGTTGCAAATTTATTTAGGACGGAGGTATTTAGGAAATGATTTTTTTATATTATTATCTATCTATTTCTAATATTATAATATCTATTTTTATGATTTAAACATTGTACACGATATAGGCTAATAAAATTTAGACAAAAAAATAATGATTTACTTTAGAACTAATAACTCACTCGTAATGCATCAATACTTTTTTCTCCTGTTTTATTTAGTAGTAATATATGGAAGCCTTAGACCATATTCGTATCAGATTTTTAATTATAAGGTCCATTATATTTAACTAATTTTTATCGCTCGGGAACTATTGTCTCAAACTGAAAAAATAATTGCATTGTCTATCGAAGAGGCATCTGCAATGTTGCAAATTGGAAAATAATAGTCAGATTCTTGTCGATCTAGAAACATTAACCGTGGAATAATTTATTGCTTTTTAAGGGATATTAACATGTAACACGGAAGAAAATATTGATGCTCTAAGTTAATATTTATGTAAGTAAATTGTAATGGCGACCAGGCGGCATTGCTGGCTTGCGGTGCGTCACCAATCAGCGTGTCGTCGGACATCGCGGGCTCCATTCGGATACCGGCCGCTTTCTGCGGGGTCTTTGGACATAAGCCGACGCCTGGTAATTCCTGTTGTATATTTATTTTTAGGATGTTATCATTGATTTCTCTATGGCTCGTACTGATTAGTTAGTAAAATTAGGAGCGAAATATTTCGTGTTGTTCAATTATTATTAACAATAAATCTTTATAAATGTGATGTGGCCACATTTAGGACAATGAATTTAATTATAACTTAAAATATGTGTTTATAAAACTTCAATTAAAAATATTTGTATAGAAAAGATAATTGATAGCTTAAGCTTGCTATACAGTGTGAATTTTTAAAGAATTGATATATTTAAGTAGCGTTTAGAGCTTACGGTCCCATCTAAATTTTATATTTATATGACAAGTGGAGTCTTAATTTCATTCAAAAATTTCTTCATTTTTAATTTAACACAGTAGAATGCAGTAGGCAAGACCTGATCGCAGCTAACCCCTTTGGTACGTCATATATACATGTGGTAATAAAATAGGCTAACCGTAGGAGGAGGAGGAGGAGGCTAACCGTAGCTAACCGTAGAAAAACAAGGCATATAATTTTCTTAGTTTCGCGAGCGATTTCTATCACGTCCTCGATTAAGTGCGTTCTTTAAAATACAACACAAATTTTCAGGAATAATCCCTATAGAGGGACACATACCAACGCTGAACGACGAGAACTACAGCAAGTACTTGGTAGTGGGGCCCATGAGCAGGCACGTGGAGGATCTCACTCTGCTCATGCGCGTCATGGGCGACGGGCAATGCGAGCAGCTCTTGCTCGACAAAGAGGTTGATCTGAAGAAACTACGGTGGATCTTCTTCATGGTCTACATGAGGGACACACGGTAGACTGAGTGATTTAAAAAGGTCACTAGAGAGGTTATAATATCATATAATTTGTTTTTTTAATAAAATTTATTAAAAAGTACTGCGAGTATTGCTTGTAGATTGGTCTATTGGGGTTAGGCCTGATCACCTGATATCCCGCAGGTGTACTACATGACGGAAGCCAGCAGCTCGGCCTCGATGCTGCCGGTGGCGCGCGAGCTGCGGCAGGCCGTGACCGCAGCCGCGCTGCATCTACGCGGCTGCGGCGCCGCACTGCGCCAGGTCTGCTAGCTCACGGCTGTCTTATTCTGACTAAGTCTCCTCGACCATTGAGAACGTTGCTTCATTGCAGCATTCGCTCAAAGAGCTCGAGGACTCGGTGGAGATGTCGGTGTCAGTGTTCTTCTCGATGAAGGACATTCCTAACATGCTTCAGGACCCCGCTGATCCAAAGGTAAACTTTTTCTCTTAGGACTCAAAATATATAGTTCAGTATATAAATGCTGTTAATCTAAGGTATTACTCGCTGGCTAAATTAACATATGAATATTGCCTAGCTAAGGTTTACCATTGCACAACCAAATCATGTTGTCTATTAATTTAAAAATTCATCACAATTGGAGGGTAGACTGGTACGTTGGAACCCTTAACCTTTGGCGAAATACCCTCACTTATTTTTTTCAGTAGTGTTATCAATTTCCTTGCTCTACCGTTATGGTAAGGATAATTTTTATGTCTTTTTAAAACTATTTATGATTTTATCTCAATTTATGATTTTATAATTTAACCATAAGAAAAAAGTACGGGAATTTCTTTTAAATACCCATCAGCTATTTTTGACTAAATATGTAATAATAACAAATATAGTTTTATATATTTCAGCAAGACAAAAACCTCTTAATGGAGTTGATAAAAAACATGTTGGGCGTCGGGGCGAGATCTCTGCAAGCTCTCGGTTTCGCCCTCATCCATCGGACTAACTTGTTTATCCCAGAGCACCGAACCCCCTACTACCGAGAGAAGACTGAACGATTGCGGCAGTACCTACAGGTACCCACAAATAAATTATATATAACAAATAAATTGTTAAGCAGTGACAAGTAATGGTCCGTGGGGGGTTGTAGCGCCTGCTGGGCAGCGACGGCGTGCTGCTGTACCCCGCGCACAGCGGGCTGGCGCATGCGCACGGCGAGGTGTTCGTGCGCACGTCCGGCGTGGCCTACACCATGCTGTGGAACGGCGCCGGCTTGCCCGCCACGGCCGTGCCCCTGCCCGCCGCCCACTTGCCCGCGCATTGCCGCCGCCCTTCAGGTTCGCCCCTCTACGATATTCATCTATTGTCCCTTTATCACTTGACTGAGAACCTTATTGTGTCCAGGTCATAGCAGCGCCCAATCAAGACAGGCTGTGCTTAGCCGTTGCCAGAGAACTCGAGAAAGGCTTCGGGGGATGGAAGTTTCCTACAGCTTTATAATGTAATAAGGGATTTATTTGGATAAAGTTTGTATAGTTGATAATCTGTTGAATGTTTTTGTTGCGCGTCCATAAGTTCCATTGCAGCTTGATTGAGTGGACACATTTTCGATGGTTTTATATAGTAAGAAAGGTGTTTTATTATTTTATACTAATACAACAAATACTTCAAAGAAAGTTGTTATTTTTTGTGGCGAAGGCAAACTCCTGACTGATGTCCGACACTTTTATGCTCAGAATGAACCCTAGGTCTGTTAAGAAAGGGCAGTAAGGGAATTGAAGAAAGTGGACTTGCCACTTGCTCCTCCCATATGTTCTTAACTAATACTGTTTAATTATACTTAGCAATGAATCTCAATTAAAAATAAATAAGAAATATTAAGCAATTTAAAACTAGATTTTAATTAATATAAATATATACGAATTAAAAAAATTTTTTATTTAACATGATTGACTACTCATATTGAAAAGAAAATGGTAACTCTTTATATATTTCTTTATTAATTAATGTAAGCAATGATTTTCTTTCTTAAATCAACAATACAATTGTTCTTTAAAAAATAAACTCACCTAAGTTATCAGCAATAAGAGTATATTTAATAGTAATAATATTTTTTATACAGAGACAAGTATAAAATATCTTATTATTGCTTTAAATGGCTATATAATTTATTTTTATGGAATATTTAAACTTAAAATTGTTAAGGAATTGATATTGGCTATTGAATAGAAAGTAATTATCAAAATGCATAGGTTTCTATATAATCATTTTGAGAAACATTTTTAAAGTATGTAAATACAATTAATTAGATGGAACTTTTACTAAGAACTTTCGATAATAGTTTCTGTGTTTGTACATTTTTAATTGAGAAGGTTTAAACATTGTTTTTACTATGAATAAAAAATATGATGAATACTGTATTTTATTTACTTTCTATAAATTTGGCTAAATTAAAAGTTTTAGCCCTAAACACCACCTGAGATATTGCTAAATAGTAATTTAGATTATATTTCTCGGGTTCCAATGATTGGAACCCACAGAATGCTTTAAGTAATGTGGCTTATAAATGACTACTTCTAAGTTCTAACGTAAGAAAGTTTGATTTTTATAGAATAGACATTTATATGTACGAACTTGCCGCAAAATAAATCCATTGAGATATCATAGAAAAGGTAAGGAAATTTTAGCCACAGATAATGCTATAGCATGTTATGCTGTATTATATATTATTATTATGTTATGTAGTCTTAGGTCATGAACTCCAGCGATCTTAATAATATTAGCGACATTCTTTATATTAAGGTCGTCATAACGAATGTACCAAAAACGGTCAAAATGATTAATATTTTTTTTTGTATTTCTGGTCTTAAAAAATCTTAGCTAAATAAAAAAATCAATCATTAATTTCACAATTTTTAAAGTAAGTTAGGAATAATTTTTAACAATGACACTATATTTTTAACAAATATCAGTTTCAATTTTGGAACATGCACTTGTTCTGTGCTTTTTTTGATTAATTAATTTTTTTATTTCTTTTACTCGTTAGAGTATAGGCCATTTGGTAATCTGTAAATTAAGCACAAAACCACTGAGGGTTTAAATTTGTAGCTTTCGTTGCATGAAACCGCTGCCCTATAATTGACGGAGTCTTCCTTTAAAAGATATCTAATGGGACTGAATCCTGAGGCCTGAATACTTTATCCAGAGCATTCCTGGTCTTTTCAGTCTAAAAATAAAATGAACATTTTCATATTTATAAAAGTTTAAGTATCGTCAGCGTTTTAAGTATACTAGGAGTGTAGTTAAGTAGCAAGAGAATTTAAAGCAATCACCAACATCGTACAGATAGGAGATATATAAAAGAGGAGTTTTCTGAAGTCTGATTTTCTGGATATGGCTAAATTCGAAAGATCACAAGATGGTATCTCTTTGTCTTTTAATCTGCTAAGTTATTAAAAAGTTTTTTTATTTACCGTTCTTTTTTATCTTGTAGAATACCACTTTCTTCGTTGACCTCCAATTGTCATATTTCTTATTACTCTTGGAAGATTTCGGGCTATTTATTTATATTTGAAGCCAGTAGAATATGGTCGGTTTGGGGTTATAGTGTTATTAGGTACGTTTCCAGCTGATATTAAGTAATCATAATGATAAGACATAGTATGGGCTTAGTCAACGCTTTAGTAACGTGACCTCTAAAAAGTGCAATAATTTATACGCGTCTTTTCTAAGTGAAAAGAAATTATGGAATTTATAGAGCACTAGAGCCCGTTTAAATGCCGGTTAGGTTCGCTCACCACCAAATTTCTTGATAAAATTTATAAAATTAATTTAAAAAATACTCATTAGATAATTTTAAACATAGCATATATGAATATTTATTAATGTTACTATATTGTTTATTTCTAATAAGTTCTAATAATTAACCATTATAGATTATTTTTCTGATGTCATCTAATTTACTAGTGAATTACAAATGTGTCAGAGAATGTTGTTTCATAAAAAAGCTAATAAATTTCTTTTCAAATTGAAAAGCATTTTAAAGTATTTATGCCATTAAATGGCAACATTCTTCATGTAACGTTCTTAGCGCGTGTGGGATGACGCGCCGGTGAATTTTTAGTTTGTAATACATTGACGTAATTTTCTGTACCCGAATTATATATTAAGGTTAAAGAGTGAATTTAAGTTATTCTGTTTATTGCGTTACCTAGTTCTGTGTTGTGTATATAGGTGTTGTTCTTGCAGGTTTCACAATGGCCGATCAAGTAGATTCAATGTCAGACGCGGAACTTCGGACAAAACTGGCCGAGCATGGGTTCCCCGTCATGCCGATTACGGCATCGACGAGAAAACTCCTCGTTAAGAAGCTAAAAATGGTATTAGACAACAAAGCCCCTCGCAACAGTGTTGATAGTAAACTTAAGAACAGGCGGTCACTTGCGCGCTATTCAAGTGACGAAGAAGCAGATATGGATACCAGTAGCGTACAAGACAAACGCAATCGCCGAGCCACAACGGGAGGCGCTATGTTGCCTCCGTCCACTAGCAAGACGCGGCGTACGCCTGTAAAGAAAACATCAAGTGTGAAACGTGATTCTGATGGGTCAGAGTCTGAGGAAGAAAAATCGCCGGTTCGCACTCACGAAGAAGTCGAAACAGTAACGACCCGACGTGTGACGCGCACATATGCCAATGATCAAGAGGATTTTGAAACTGGATCAGACAGCGATGTTGATGCTGACAAGAAAACCAGTCCATTCCGTAGCAGTTCTAGATCTAGTGATTACATCTCGAGTACACTGCCAACTCAAGAATCCAGCACAACTCCACCTAAAACATCAATTTTCTCACGTCCTTCATTATCAACAAATTATTCTTCACAATCTCCTTCAGACCACCTAAATTCAATAAGGTTGCGGCTTGGATTGACATCTACCTTAGGAGATAGACCATCACCTTACTCTTCATCCACAAGTACTTACCAGCCCTCAAGTAGTACATATCAACCTTCTGTTAGCTCTAACAGACCTTCACTGAGCACCTTTCCACCAACAACTTCTACATACCAGTCTAATCTTTCATCTGTGGATGAAGTTGAATCTCCTTACTTAAGCAATTTCACTCGGCGTTTATCAGCACTGAAGGCTGATCCACCAAAAACTCCAACTTCTTTCATAGATCGAGATACAACAAATGGAAGCACAATACTTCCTCGACGATCATACATAAGTGGTGTCTCAAGAGCTGCTGCTGACAATTACAAAACAGTTAATGACAAGAACTTTTTGAAAAATAACCTTGTTTCTCTTACACTTGTTGCTTTAGTGGCACTTTTTTTTTTTTGCCTATTTTTTATGTATATAGTTAAAAGAAATGATATAATTTCGGTGGTGGATGACCAAAACAGTGTAATTCCAATATGTCAACTAAATATACCTGGGAATAGACCTGGGGTTAACTGTGTGCCTAAAGAACAGGTCACTTATGCTAAGAACCTGCTTAAAGTAATACATCCAGAGTTAACAGCCAGAGCTGCAGCTTACAAATGTGGGAAGCCTGGAGTAATGCCATATATGACTGAAAGAGAAATTCTTGACATTGCCAGAGCACGAGCTGAAGCTATAGATGACAGTCAGTGTAGAAAAGACCTGGACAACTTACAAGTGTTACTAGTTCACAATCCAAGATGGGGAATCCAAGTTGTGCAGCTTAAAAACTTGTATACAAAAGATGTTGACTACTTCCCATTACTGTCCACTGATGTTGTTGTTCAACAACGAAACAAAGGACTTGTTGCTTTAACTCTGTCTGACCCTACCACACCAGTATCTTGTTTATTTGTCAATACATTATACTCAGCTGGATCAACATTTCTTATCATTGGAGTGATTGCAGTGGCCATGCTTGGAGCTCAAAAATGCTATAAAGTTTATATAAATTATCAAAAGAGAAAAAGCGAAGAAATATATTCTATGGTAGAACAAATTATCGACCTTATATCACAGGAGACTGAGAATAGTGGTGAACCATACATATCAGTAGATCATGTCAGGGATACTTTAATATCCCCTCAAAATAGAGAGAAAATGTCATCTATATGGGATGCTGCTGTTAAATTTATACAAAAAAATGAAAGTAGGGTTCGGATGGAAGTTCAGTCTGTAGATGGTGAAGATGGGAGAGTTTGGAGGTGGATCGCATCCCACAACAGCCCAAAGCGTAGTGCTTCATGGCAAGGCCAAGCCTTTGAGACACAAGAAGGATCTGTGAACAATTTGACTGTCTCCCCAACACAATGCTTAAAGATTCGAAGTATGTTTGAGAAAAATGATACAAATCCAAACTTAGCCACTGTCATTCAGGATGTTATTTTGGAAAAATGTGACCATTGTAATATTCTTCACATTGATATAGAGAGGGCCTCTTGCTGTGTCTATGTGAAATGTGCCACCCCAGCTGATGCTGGCATTGTGTACAAGAGCTTACATGGCTGGTGGTATGAGGGCCGTTTAATCACTGTGAAATACCTTCGTCTGGAACGATACTTGCAACGATTCCCCAATTCACCATCCTCTGGGCCCTATCTCAAACCATCTCGTCAACGAAAAACATGGGATGAATAAACTTTTGCTCTACATGGACATTGACTGTTCTGACATAAAAATGATTATTTATTTTATCTTTGTAACAAAATTACTTCTGTGTTCAGATGTTGTAGTAATTTTGAGTACTTAGGTCTTAATTCCTTGAAAAGAATGTTTTAAGCATGAATTTGTTTGTTAATGCACAACGTTGTAAATGCTTTAGTTTCTGTTGTTGTCCCTAGATATAGTAATATGCCTTATCCAAAATTTAGAAATTAAAATTTATTTTCACTGCAATTATTGTAAATATGTGACATCACAAAGTTGAATTTAAAACTTCTAACATAAGTTTAATGAGTCAAAATGGCTTGCATTTGTTAATTGAATTTACTGTTTTGGAACAAATATTATAAAGTAGTTTGTATTTAGGATATAGTTTTAATTTCTCTTTTATTTTTTATACTTTTCATTCTCAGCATATTGTGTTTTGAGCTCCACAATATTAGCGTGTTTTAATTTGTAAGGTTGACATTAATATTTTGTTTAAGTACCTACTATTACTAATTCTTAGTGTAACATTTTATGGATTGATTTTTACTTTTAATAAATATTAATTAGAAATTTTGTTCATTATTTATTTAATATCTATCTTACTTTTCATTTAACAAGCCTCTGAAGAGGTTAAAGGTAGCACATTGATTTTAAAATATGTTAAATTTCATGTATATAAAGAAGTCATACATATTAATATGTTAGTTAAGTTCTCAAATATGTAATAACTGGGGTAAAAAAAATTGATGAAATGAGTTTGAATATTTAAAATTGCATGTAACTAAGACTCTTAAAGTAGATACAAGAAAAAGGTGTAATATTTAAAAATGCACCTGTCGGTCCTGCCTTAAATAATGAACTATTTACACTTTAATTAGTAAATGCACTCTTCAGATGGTGCCTTAGTTAGGCTTTTCTAGATTGGATTGGATTGCTACCTTAGAAATAATAAAAAAATCTGCAAGACGGTTTGATGTTTTATAGACCAACTGTGAACAGTGCGCCATTTTCCAACTAGTAATCACTTATAGGGTAAAATCGTAGAGGCAAGGGTGATTTGGTATTTTATATCCGCCACTTGTTGTGTCTATGTGAATTGTATGCCTTGACACCGGCATTGTGCCATACACCTGATTTGAGGGCCGTTTATTAAAATACCTTCGTCTAGAGTGATACCACGATTCCCCAATTCACCATCCGGTCAACGAAGCGGGATGAAAAATAATGTAATAAAATACAAATTGTATGGCGAAATCGAGATTCTTTAATATTTTATTTTTAAAACTTCACCACTAGCACTAAAATAAATTCTATAATAACAGCTGTTAATAGTGGAGTAGTGTCTGCAGTGCGCTCAGACATCGCAGCTTGTCGGGCAGGTAGAAGGGCTCGAAGACGTGAGGGAAAGGCGCGTCCCAGCCCGTCACTCGAGCCACGGGAGCTTCCAGGTGCAGGAAGCACTCCGCCTGGAACAAGCCATGAGCACAGCAGGCACAAAGGATCGATTCCTGAATAACAAAACGGAGGGTACCTGAATAGTGGCAGCCAACTCAGCACCGAATCCACTCGTCAAAGGCGCTTCGTGTGACACCAGGCATCTACCAGTTTTCTTCACGGACTGTAAGGCAATTTTTATTTTAATCTGAACAAAACAGCTGTTCCAAATATATTAAATCAGTACTTGTAAGAAAACATTCAGTTCTTGTTTGCTTATAATCATTGGAGTATGATCTTCAAATATAACCTGCTCGGAATTAAATAAAAGGCTTTTAAATTATGTTAAAAAAAACCCAGAACAGCGTGGACTCATGAAAGATTCCATAAGAATATCCATCAAACAAAGATCTAGTTATATTTTCACCTAGATATTAGTTGTATTCTGTTCTTAAGTATTTGTTATAGCGACAACCCAAAAAAGGATGGAGAAAAGTACTAACATTGCAGACGGTTTCTTCGTCCCAAGGCAGAATGGACATGAGGTCAATGACCTCGCAGCTGACCCCAAGAGTCTCTTGAGCCTTCTGCGCGACTTCCAGGAGTACATGTACTTGGGTGCCCCAGCCTATGAGGGTGGCTGCGTCGCCTGTGACGTCACATGATCAACCGGTGTTAGCCAGTGACAAATTTGTAATAGTAAGCATATGTATGTACAATTTTCAACCCATTTTCAACTCCCAGTATCACTGACCTTCTCTCAACACTTGTGCTTTTCCTAAAGGTATTTCATAGCTCTCTATGGGCACT
Organism: Pontia daplidice; assembly: GCA_963693355.1. Taxonomy (NCBI): domain Eukaryota; kingdom Metazoa; phylum Arthropoda; class Insecta; order Lepidoptera; family Pieridae; genus Pontia; species Pontia daplidice. The sequence goes on along the minus strand of CAVNZL010000053.1, from coordinate 755,283 downwards.
TCTTCCGCAGCTGAACGATACAGGATCTTTGGTTCCAGAAACACACAGGGATCATGTTCCTTGATGCAGGATAAGAGGAGACCTTTGGCTGAAATTGGTCCTCTGGGTACTACCACCTACAATTTTAAATAATACTATTAATAAATAGTAAATTATAAGTAGTTGTATCTGTGAGCTAAGAAATTTAAAATAATGAAAAAGAAATCATATACTAAAGATAATAAACATAAATCAAACATCATTCATGTTTTATTTATTACCTTAAGACCTGGTGCATGAGAAAAGAAGGCCTCAGGGCTCTGTGAATGGTACAAACCCCCATGCCCCACAGCCCCACAAGGGGCTCGGACTGTCAAACCCCCACAGTCAAACTGGCCTCCAGATCGGTACCTACACTTTGCTGCTTCATTTACAAGCTACAAAAATAAAATATACAGCCATATCAATAGAAATATATAAACTCATAAATAACAATCAGTTTATTTTTAGACATTAGCAATTTTTATAAGTAAGTCTGGAGAAACATTTAAGGCTTTGTCAAGAATTTAATCCTTGAAATTTTTAGTCTATATGCCATGCAATGCCTAGCTACAGACTCAGTAATAGATTTTCATAAATAACTAATTCATATGAAATAATATTTTCTTACAGATTAAATATAATTGACATACAAGAACTGTAAGTTTTAATCTTACTTGGTCAAAAGCTGGGAAAATGTAATCAGCAAATTGTATTTCCGCAATAGCAGTGGCACCTGCATTAGCCAATCCAATTCCAAAACCAGCAATACCTTGCTCACATAAAGGAGTGTTGAATACTCTATCTTTGCCATATTTTTCCTGAAATGTTGTATATATATTATATTAGACACAATTTAAAAATGTTAAAAACAGATTGTTTTTACTTTCATAACATTTCTTTGTGAGATGTATAATTGATTATAGTTACACAAAATATCATGTCAGATAGTTATCACTTTTAAAAATTCTCAAACAAATATTAATGATAACATTTAATGTAATGACAACATATATACACTAGCATTTTTTAAGTGTAATGTGGCCCATATAAAGTAAAGCAGGTGAAGCCACAGTAAACAGCTATCTTAATGTTACAGACAATCTCAACAGTCTATTACTAAAATTGTGTATTACTTTAAATATTCTTTACTAATAATTATCACAAGTATTGTGCCTTTTTCATTAAATACAGTCGACTCTCGTTAATTCCAACCTGCGATAAATCGAACCTCTCTATAATTCAAAGTTATCACGAGTGCCCTACAAAATCTCTTTATATTTCGAACTAAATCAATACATTTTTATACACTTGGTAATTCGAACGAAAAAATCATTGCTATATAATAAAACGACGCGTTAATTCGAACTCTTCGGTGTCCAACACTCGACAATTCAAAGTTTTTCCTTCGATACCTTACATCGCTTCTGTCTACAAAACGAAAGTGATGAAAAAACATTTCAGGCACTTTTTCTCTTAAAAAAAGTTATTGAGCAGTCTGAGCAGCAATGTGTTCTGAAGCAAACCAGTATAACAGTGTTGTTTCGAAACATTAATTAATTCACATTATGAATAGATTTATGTATGTACAGCAGTTAATAAATAATTATTGATCAATACTTGGTAATTCGAAGTTTTATTAATTTTCTCTCACAAATTTCGAACCATTTGTTATTTCAAACATTCGATAATTCGAAATATTTTAAGAGTCCCTCGAGTTTCGAATTAACAAGAGTCGACTGTATTGAGATCTGTGGACAATGTATATACTAAATATATTATTTCTTTTTACTTGAAAAACTTTCACTAATACCTGAAGTCCAAGGGCACATCGGAAGACCCCTCCAAAACCTACATCCTCACCAAACAAAACTGCACTGGAGTCAGTCTTTAAAGTGATATCCATAGCATTATTGATTGCCTGCATCATATTCATTTTACTTGTGTCACCTGAAAGGACAAATATATATATATATAATAAATATAATATCTATAATAAATGTATGGAATAATGTTTATAAACAGATAACCTACATTATTAAGCATAATATATCTTTCTCAAGACAAAAATAGAGTTTAAGAAGTATTTCCAATAATATTAAAAATTTTGATTCAAATATTAACCTCAACTATACACTCACCTTCTATGGGCTTATGTTCATCTGGGAAAAACGTAAAATGTGAAGACATCCTTTTCGTTAAATTGTTTACATTTTGTAATAAATATCGCGAAATAATATTTTTTTGAAGTATTATTCCATTCATTTTGTTTAATTCGTCCTCGCGACCACACTGTTAGAATTGAATGAAGTGAATAAATTAAACAAAACATCTTATCTGCAATTGTAATTTTAACGAACGTAAGTCGTAACCGATAAAGACTGATAATACATGAAAAGATTTAATTACGTTTACATAATAATATAACTGAACTTTGATAGGTTTAGGAATTTTATTAGCAAATATTTAAGAACTAAACAAACAGATTAAATGAGTGCGAAGAAATGAAATAATAAAAGTAATTCTGAGCTGAAGAATTTGTACTAATAATAATGTAAGTAGATTCAAATTTCAATTTTCAAAATAAACAAAATATTTGTCAAGTAGTTTCTACACCTGACATCAAATTTGAAAATTGAAATACGTTCAGCAGTCAGTACTCGCTTGTGTTCTGTCAGCTGTCTACTGCCATTACACGATAAATTAAATTGTTCCATAACATTACTCAGATTTAATATAATAAAAAGAAAAAACATGGTGATATAGTGGTTTGATTCTGAGCGATGTGAAAATCCACTAAACTGTCTAATATAAAAGGCGTTTCAAAGTTGCATATACAACTATCGGCACAAGCACTACACACACAAAGTTGCTTTTCATTATGACGTCTTGTGTCCAGACATCATTGACAACTTTGACACCTTAACAAAGCTAAATGTAAATGTGTGTTTCTGACGGTATCGTAAAACATATATTGTAGTGGCAGGGCAGGAAATATGGTTTATTTTAATATTTCCGAGTTTTGCCAATATGTTCTTGATGTATAGGGTGGTTGGTTACACTTTGGTTTTTGTAGAATTCTTACATTTTTTCATTTTGGAAAAAGGAACACTTATCTGTGGTTAGAGACACGGCACCGAACCAACTGCCGTAGCCTTATTTAAAAGTTAGTTTTTCTAACTCTTGCCAATTGTGCATTCCTGTGGTTTGGTTCGTGGTCCTTATACGGTTTGATATTTGAAATTTTTAATTCTATTGTTTTGTGTTTAATGATCATAGTAAAAGTTAGGTGTAACAACTCTAATCGCATGGAATTCATATAAACGTAAGTAATTTTTTATTTTGATAAAATTTTAAGTGAAAACCGCCTATGAAAGGGTCAGCTTAGGGTAAAATCTAATATTCCCAGCGCCGAAATTTATATGTCTACCTACATATTAAACATAATTAAGTGCAATTTATTTGTGTAAGTTTATAAGACTGAGATTCAGAGCGGTATAAATTAAACACCTACCTGATTTTATATCATGTAGGTACCTAGTACCTACGTGATATAAAATCAGGGGTTTGTTGTTTATCATTTTCAACCATGAAACGGTTAAAATATATTTTTTTATTTGCGTGAAAGTAACATTGAGACAAAAGTTCTGATTAATGATGAATGATTAAATCGCATAATTTGGTTTGTGAGGGATTGGCGGAATCAACAACTTTGTAAAGGATACCAGTTTTTAACATCTGAAAGTTACCCTCTTCGCAAATTACGAATAAAACTTTATTGTATATTATTGTTTTTACGTTTGTGGCTGACTGCATCACAATAAAGTTGCCGAATTTGGATGAAACAAGTGAAAATCGACCTTATACTAAGTGAATGATTGATTATGGCTTTCTGATCCTTGACATCAGCATTTTGTAGTAAATTTTGGTCAGTGAATTCAAATTTATTGTTGCTTGCTTATCAGCTTGTATCATCCGTTGACGTATCAACAATATTAATGAATATTTATTAAATCGTTATTTTAAAATATCCCATTAAATATGAGTAAAACGTTTTATATTAGGTCTTTCAATTAACGTGGCTGGAATAGCCGGGTCAGCGTCAATTTATTTCGTATTCTTATACTACAGAGAAATTTTACCACCATTTTTACATTATTTTCATGTAATTAATATTAATGTACACATTGAAATAACAGTACTGAATATTTTTATAAAGACATTATGATAGTAATTATATTTTTAATAAGCTTGAGCTAGATTTTGGCTGCGGGGTGGGTCCTGGAGACCTATAACACAGGCTAATCCTTTTTTTAGGCTCCTGTCTCCATCCTCACTATGAAATGTATACATAAGCTGTTGTAATACTTTGTGAGAGAAAATACACTATTACCTTTACTATTATGAAATTAAAAAAAAAAAACAGTTTTGTAGTCGAAGATATCTAAAATTGTTACACTCCTTATAGATTGTATTTTATTTACGCGAGTATTTAATATTTAAATAATAAACTATGCGATTTATCGTATAGTATAGTAAATTATTTATTTATGGCCACGTTTCGTTATTATCATTTAGCATCAGAAAATGTTACATTCAACCTATTTTTGAATTTGTTTAGCATCTATTGTGTAAGAAATAACATTATAATTTTCGTATCTAATAACCACAAATTCAACTCTATACAAAGCGAAAATCTCAACTCTTTAATTACTTTTCGTTAGCTTTAACAATAACTCCTGGCAACGATTTAATCATTCGGAGGAAATTGAAAATAGTATACGCTTTACTGAAACTGTTTATGGAATTACTAAATCCAAATAAATATGTTTAAAACATGATAATCTGAATAACAGTTGCGGCTTTTATTTTAGATCACGAATAAAAAAAATATGAGCCAAAAACATAAACCATGTGAGATGGTACTTGGTTAATATAAATAGTACAGGTGAAAATATTGTAAATATTTCCTAATTTGTTTCAAACATTCAGATTTAAGTGGAATTATGTAAGAAAACCGTGTTCAAGTTGTCTGGGATGGGCTTTAATTCTATTCTGTTTTTTAGTATTTGTTGTTGGCGGCAATATTTATTTATATTTTATGTATTCTTACAGCTTATCTATTAAACATTTAAAAAAAGTTATAATAATTATAACATATAAGCCAAATGCGGAATACACATTTAGACACACACAAAACACAATGCAAAATTACATTGATTTTTAAACAATTCAATTATGTGTCAAGGACAAAGCCATCATGACAAATGATACCACAATTTTTAATTTTGTTCTTAATACCTTTTCTAGTCAAATTAAATATATCTATTTGTTGAAAATGTGCGTTGTAGTCTGATGGTATGTGATGCATAGCTGAGTTTCTCAAATAATTTGTACTAAACCGAGATGTTTGGAACAGCTTGGTTTGTCTTGTTTTATAGGAAGATAGGAATATATGTGAGCCTAGCGACAGAAAGACGAACAGCAGTCTCGGGTCTCACTTTTTACCCATTACGTAGAACATTAAAACTCGATTGAATCGAAATCAACCTTTGACCTTGTTGTTCAATAATTCTTATTCACCAATTTCATGTCCGATACAATTTTGTTAATGTCTATTGATTCAATCAACGCCAAGCAACGGGTATAATATTGATAGTATAACTATAAAAAAACCTATAAAACATCGACCCAATTGTACTCATTGAACTAACGTACTTTCTTTAACAAGTTGTGTGTGAATGAATATCGTTGATGTGGAATGAGAAACAAAATGTCGCACGTCGATTGAAATACTCAATACACTAAAATTTAAAGAAGTTTTATTTAAATAATTGATATGCATTCTTAATTACTCATTTATTTTTAAAGGAAAGGATTTAAGTTATGTATTTATGCAAAATTTTAATATGTTTTACATTATTTTAATTTTTTCCGACGTTTCGCGTACTTTACAGCGTGCGTGGTCTACCGTGACATACATAACTTAAATCCGTTCATAAAGTGTTTTTCTTTAAATGAGAAACAGTTATGTTAATAAAAGAGAACATTTATTAGCTTTACAAGAAAGTTGAGCAACAGTAGTCGTGTTCAGTGTTTTGATATATAACCGACCATATAAACCAAACTTAATGGTGTTGGACGATTTGCAAATGCTATGCGGTACATAAACGCGTGATAAATCTATGTGGCTGTTGGTAAACTTAACAGCTAGGCAATATTTTTTTAGGCCAACTTCTTTATTTACTTCTTCTTTATCTTATCTATAGCCGTACTTAAAGGGGCCGCATAATATCAATGAGACACCAACAATGGCTGAGCGGTTTCCCTATAAGCAGCATTTATGTATAGTATAAATATTTAAATACATTTGTAATACATATTAATGAATAAAATATTTCCTTCTTTTTCCTTTCAGTATCGATTCACAGTTTAATAATTGTCAATTTAACGAAATTATTTTTAAACCTCTAAAAAGTAGTGCGCTATCAGGTCTCAGCTTTCGTCACGGCGGGCGGCTATTTGCATATTGGTTTATCATGTTCCCTCAACAGACATGCTTTTCCAATAAAATATCCAGATCTTCGACGCCATTTTTTCGTTTGATGTATCATAATTTGCATATTATCTTAAGTTATATATGGCTGTACAGTATGTAAATATACGATTTATTTAATATTATTTTTAGTAAGTATAAATGTACCAGGCAACAATTAAAAATAAAATTGGCATAGTTGTTATTGTATCCAAATAAAAACTTTTGTAATATTATGCGTTTATTCAATTACATTTATTTTGAACAAAATTTGAAGAAAAATTTACAAATGCTACCACGGCAAGTTACATTTAAAGTTGGCGCAAGTTCCAAAGAGCTTAAGAAATAAAATGACCGGCACTTTTTTACACTTTCGGTTTTTAATTATTACAGGTACTATGATGAAAATTTCATATTTCTTTGCGTCTGAAACAAAAATTTAAATAAAACGCAAACAAGAGAGAGTCTAGTAATCTAGGAAACAATATTCTTTTCAAGACATAATTGCCAAAAGTTCTTTAATTTTCAGACATACTGTGAAGTTCTGCCTGAAATATCTTTATGGTTTATATATTTAAATTAATTTTATTTTGGATGTATAAAATATTATATGGATTGACTTTAATTGGATTATTTATCTTTTACGAAATATATAATAAATCACAATAAATATAATTAATATTTCCCTCATGTCTTTTTGGGATATTAATAATATTATGCTTTTAACTTTTACAATTTCGTTAACGATAATTACTCGTAGGAGAAAATTATAAAGATATTGAACTCTATTGACATATTTGTTTTCCCCAAAATTCCAATAATTTTCCCTAATGGCAACATCTCCCTGATCTAATACCCCGAAGTAAAGCGTCACGACCTCAATTTAGGTGTCTATAGCGTCGGCGTCGCAATGAATATTCAAACAGTTCATAATTAAAACTCATCCCACATTTCATTCACTGTCATCCCTATCATTCAAGGTTGTCCTCGTATTCGGACGACACTCACCCCGCTGTACAGAATCAAATTACAAAATGTCCAGTGCCTAAAAAAGCAAATTTATGTCAACAATGATGATCATGATAAGAAATTAAAAGGGGACTTATCAGTATTAAAAGTAACCTTAGGGTCAATCTATCTGGTTAGAGATAGACGTAGCTTAAAAGAAGGTATGGGTTATTAATTATTAATCTGAAACTATTTTTTTTAATATCAGCAGTATCTTATTATTACATGTTGCTTGAGATGTTGAAGTAGGATAAATACTTATTTTCAATTAGTATTTTGTTAATTTCAAGAAGAAGTAAACTTCGTATGTTACGCTGGTGGATGCGCGCTAATTAACAAAATTAATTCTTAAGAACTTTACAAATATAAATCATTGGTGAAATAACTAGGATATATACTTATATATTTTGAATATTATTTATATAACAGGATAATGTAGCCCGAAATGAACGATTTACAGAGATGTCGAACTTTTTAGAACCATTCTAAAATCATCAACCACAAACACGCACACTATACTCCCCGTCAGCCAAAATAAAAATATATGTTAGTTATTCGCAAGTTATGCCATACATGATAAAAACATGCAATGTGCAATAATTAATAAATTATAATTAAATATACTTGCACGTAATTAGGTTATATATATGTATAACACACATAGATTAATTTTTCATCTTTAATATACTACTAACGACTACAACTGGTATTCCAAGGGGGCCAGGGGGGCCTAGTCACCTGTAGCACAGGTCTCTTGGAGGGAGACCTAGTTCAGGAACTAGTCTCTTCACAAGTATACAAGTATAAAGTTTAAAGGGGAAGCCAAAAAAAAAGACTCCTAGTAACTAAGAGCTTATGTACTTACCGATTTATTTGTGAAGAGGAAATAAAGTTTGATTTATTTATTTATTTATTTATCATGATGAAATCCATGTTTATGAGTTGTAAGATCGTAATTTGCCTTACAGACTGTAATATTCTATTACCTTTCCGTGTAACCTTTGTTATTTAGAGCAATAAATATTGCGACGTATTGTGAAGTGGTTTGCCGTCTTTTTGCGTCGTTGCCGAATACTTGGATACAGGATAAATCAGCTAAAGAGACCGCACCCGAATCGTGACATCGATTAGGCGCAAACGGTGCACAGTAATCGAGTAATACTATTACGAAAGTATAAAATATTGTGGACCTAAGTTACGTACATAGGTATTTTAAGTTGCGTTTGTTGAGTGGCTCGAGTGCGCCGCGTTTCGGATCGCGAGTCTCGAGTCTCGACATTCACATTTAGATTTAGTGGCGTGCCAACCGCCGCGCGGATCAGACGTGTGTTGTTGTCGCGGCCTGAGACCGGTACACCTGTGCCCGTGTATTCATCGCTAACACGTAAACATAGTTGTCACGTCGTTTGGACAAGTGCAGCCCAGTGAGATTGGAAGCGGTCGCCGAGTGTTGAACGCTCCCGAGTGACAGTTGCATTCTGCAGGTGCTTGCTTCTTTATTAATTGAAAAGTGATTGTAATATGGTCACGGCCGCGTCTTACATGTCCGGCCCAGTTTTCACGATCGTTGCCTCCGTCTTAGAATTCCACTAGTTGCTTTGTTTGGTGCAGAGAGCAGCATATCTAACTACACTTGTTGATTCAAACGCAACCCTTTTGATGTTATATTCCGACGCGTCACGATTCATCTCGTTCGGTTTTCTAGCGATGCTCGTTAGATCAACTTTCCAATGATTTTCTTAAGCGTTGCGTTACAATTTTATTCGCATAAATAACTAGCGACACCTTGCATTGCTAGCGAAGCCAAATATTTGCGGCTAATTGTCGTTCAGCAATTTTAAATTTATCTTTAGCTGACGTAAAGAATAATGTGTGCCATTTTATTATTACTCAAGTAATGAAAATGCAATAAATTATAACAATTATAGTTATTCCGCGATAACATGGGAACTGTGTATTAATTTCAAACAAAATGTAATGCACAATTGAGCAATTAAACATATTATTATCAGATGGTAGGAGTAATGGAAAGATCTCTCAAACATCGACCCTTTTTTGAAACTTTGCTCTACTATAAAAAATAAAGTCTACTTTTAAATCTACATAAAATAAACGAAACTCCCTGCTTATTCGATTTTATTTATTGTAATTTGAGTAAATGAATTTATTGACCATTTTTAATCCTTATGTAAGCTACGATAAGGTGTGGTCAGTTTACGCTTCACAATTTTGACTTTACTTTGGGAAATATAATTAAATCTTTCACAATTTTCTACAAGATTCATATTTTATGCTAATAACGGGTAAACTGTTTCTGAAACGAAGCTTGACAGGATGACAATAGCACACAATTGAATTTCACCCTTGAAAGGAGCGCGACATTTTTAAAATAAAATATTTTCTATTGTATGTAATGTAGAGTTCTATCGCAATTCCGTTAACGTGCTCATATAAAATTCGCTCTCACACAATATTAGCTTCTTGAATTCATTTTGGATCAGATTCCAGGCTCCCGCGGCTATTGTTTTAGTGTCTAGTGACTGTATTTTTGATATACTTATATATATATATATATATATTATTATTATTTTAATATATATATATAATTTTTTTGATACAGGATTTGTTTCGTACTTTTGTCAGACGGCGGATATTTTACGGTCTTTTTCATTAGCACATTATCTAATAGCTTTTTGCGGCTAACCCGTGTTGGTAAATTTGGTTCCAAAGGTACTTTTACTGGCTTTTTAACATTGGGGCATAAACAAAAACATTCACTACGTATTATAAGATATTTTAATTAGTTTGAGCGTTTAAATGTTAAACATTAATAACTTTACGCAAAGTATATTTTATAGATATGATTTCGGCAAATTACGATGATACCTATAAAGAGAGGGTACTCCACAATTTTCTCTTTGTCGTTTCGTATTAGAACTATTTTCTATGGTTCGGGTTTTAGATTTAAACTTTAATTAAGATTGAGAGACTTAAAATACATCCATACATTTTTATTAATCGATTTATTTAAGCTTGGATTTTAAACTTTGTCTTGTAATTTGAGGTATCTCGCAGGTTTCTCTCTCACATAAGGCCAGAGTTTCTGAAGTGACTTCACAAGTATTCAAAACCAGTCCAGCAAAACTACTTCTCAATAAAATATGATTGTACATACAACATACAGAACATTTTTTTTACAATGGGAAAACCATTGACAAACGCTAACGCCGGGAAAACATATACATGGTATGAGGAGTGTGGGGGTCAGAGCCCACAAAAGAAGGGCCCCACTACCCACTAAAACCCATCGGTCCCTTAGCGCTAATGAAGAGACCTGGTACAGCGAGGCCTTGTCCAAGAAACATAAAGAACCTTAGGCGGTTATTTATAGCCATTTCGATGTTTACTAGTAATATTTAAATAGATATGAGTTATTTAAATGACTAGACGAAACATAGGAAGATCTCATAACATTCATTGTTAAGTTTTAATTGATATGATTTTTAAACTTAAACAGTATTTCAAAATGTTCTGTATTTGGATAGAAAGGACTGTTGATTTTATAGAAAAGGTTTAGATTTTGTCAATATTACGGTTGAAACAATAGCAGATAATAATTTTAATATCATTCAGTAATAAGATATCCGGTCTTAAAACACTGTTGTCTTATAAATTGAGTTATAGAAGAAAATTGTATACTACAACTACATATTATGCCATTATTGCGTATGCGCTGTTAATAAGCAGTTCAAGGTTTCTAGTTTTCATATGACTATTCATTTCATATTGATATTATTAAATATTAAACTTATATTAATCGGTACTATAGTTTAAGGGAATAGACGCTTAATTAATCTATTGATTATATTTTGAGTAGGTAATGAGGTAGTCGATAAAATTTATAAGTCTACTAGCTGACCTGGCAAGTGTTGTTTTGCCACACATGTGATTTCTTGTAATCATTTTTTCAACTAAAAAATAGGGGTTGATCGTAGGGTACTTTGGGGTTGTATGTATTTTTGAATGCTGTATCATAGAAAAAAAAAATTGGGATTTTTGTCCAAAAATATAGGGACCACCCTTAACAATTAGTTAGATGAAAAATAGATTTTAGCCGATTCTCAGACGTACTGAACAAAATATAAAAATCAGTCAACCCGTTTCGGAGGAGTATGGGAACGAACACTGTGACACGAGAATTTTATATATTACATTTCCAACATGAGCAGATCAACAGTGAAGTATATTAACGAAAAAAATATATATTGAGATTGTAAGGTGCCATTAATTTCGCCGTCGAAGTCAATTTATATTGATATCCTTGTTGAATCACAAATATGTAAGGCCAAAGATAGTGGTAATGCATATAGATTATAACACTAATGCGTCATCATTAAAATTGTTTTATGAGGACACGTACCCATCCTAATGAAAGTAATTCGATCCATTAATGCAATTTATAGGTGCATTCGACTTAGTTTTAATCGAGATAAAACCGAGTTATTGCTGCACGAATTAGCGAAGCAAAAAACCAACAAAAATAGGCGGACTACCTTTCTGACTGATAAAATATGTTTATTCTTTTTTAAATAGTTCCCTGCTGTTTTACTCGCGTTAAAGTATCTGATCGTAATGCACGAAAAGTAATTTTCCCCGTTTTCACTATATTTTTACTCTATTTGGTAGTAGCGAGATGTTATAGTCGAAAACGAAAAATGATATGAAATTCTAGAGATTTTTTCTATTCGCACCAGTACTTGACATTACTTCTATATTAAAACCTTTGTAATTATTATATCTGTGTGTACGTACCTATACTGATATCTTGGCCTAATATTTCTACTACCTGGGAATTTCCTACCCACTTTTGAACAAAAATATTTAATGCCAGTCCACGCATAGCATAATCGCGTAATCATTACGATACAAATAGAATCTTTTGATATCTTCTATGCAATATATATTTCGTTCCAACGATTAGAATGTAAATACATAAGAAGCAACGAATATTCCATAACTCTTCTTCGGTCAGCTAAAAGGCCGTTTTCCTTATATGGTTTTATGGCATCAAGTATTCTTTCAAAACAGTGTTTGTATAGAATGAGTTATGAAGTAATGTTCCTGATTGACAGATGTGGGTTGTGACATTTCAGAAAATGTGTGGAATGTGTGGGCTGAGTTATTTCATGAATTCGAGATTTAAAAAAATACTACAGACTATTGTATCTATTTCTATTATGTCGTTTAAGCTGTGCTGCCATATCCGAATATTGTTTTTAATGCTGATTTTATAAAGCCATACTACTATTTTATGTTTTTACACTACATTATCAAAAGAAGCTACTGAAATAACGCACTGAGTACTGTTTGTAATTCAACCGTTACGAGATTTGTAGTTTTCACCATCCAAACAGCATTTCGTCACAAAGCAACCTTTTAACAAAATAAATAAAATTAACCTTTCCTCAGTATGTAATAAATTTTTGAGCATTATAATGATCACGCTAAGTGAAGAGCAAGTATGATACATTCCCAAATGATGCAACAGTGATTTGCCGCTGATCAGAACATCTTCAATGATATTCGCGTGTTGCAACGGAACCTTGATGCGCCAGTTTGAAAGCAAACTTTTTATACTTTTATATGAGTCACTTGTTTATCGTAGTGTGGTGTTACTCTTTATTAAATAATGCATATTGCCTTTATATGTTACAATCTGTAGGCAATATTTATCGGCATACAACGAGCCATCCATTTGCAAAGCAATTCTACTTCGGGTCTTTCAAGAACTGAATATCTCAGCGACCTCTGTCGACGACGGACTATATATGCATGACTCTTTGATCTTAAAAAACCTCAAAGTTATAAAAATTATTAATATTAGCTGGTTGATGTGTCAATATTATAAATGTAATGTAATGAGACATCACAAAACACAATTAAATCAATTTTATAAAAAGAGGAAACAGAACATGTTTTAGTCCCACAAATTAAAAAGGTATTATTAAAAACTAAATACGCTCTCGAGCCTTGTACATTCGCGGAATTAAATTACATGAAAAACGTTACAGATTTATATGAAGGCTAAGTGCTATCATATTAATTGTGTTTCATAAGACGCGTAAATTTATGGCCAAGCGAATCAGCAAACAATAATTTATTACAATACTACGACTTTTGCACCGGCGAGCGACAAACACTTGAAACAATGAATGAATTATCTAAATAACGTTATATATTCGCTTTTATAACCATTGATCAAGTTTTGTAATATGTATTGCTAGCGTAAACCAAACACTTATAAGTGTCAGTTTTGTAAATCTTTAACAAAAAATATAATCTCATCAGTGCAATTTTTGAGTGGAATTTTTCGCATCTACTTTTGCATAACGTCTTGAGTGGAAAAGTTTCGCTCGTTGGACTAAGTAAAGACCAATAAACCCACTTTTCAAATATTTTAAAATCGCAATTATCAGCGGTCAATTGTGCAAGTGTTTGCGTGTGAATTTCAGTAGCATCAGAGTTGTGGTTGTTTCATTAACGCAAGTTTATTTAGAACGACTATTGGTAAAAACTCTTGTACTACTGGAAATATCAGCGATAGTAAGAATGGGTAGAGGGTTTAAGACAAACTTGACATACTGAAAATTTGAGTCTAGGCTTTTATTGCAATTAGATTGTATTCTAAACGAACTAGATTTTTAAGGATATTATTGATAATATTCCTATAATATATAGTTGGTTTATCTCTATACTATCTCAGTATACTTAAAAAAAGTAATAAACCATGGCATGGGTTACTTATAGACAGCGGGTATAACAAATTAGTATTTGAGTAATCATCGATGAAATTCCTCAATTGTGAGTTAAACAATATAAAATATGTGTACATTCATACACGGATGAGCACAATCTCATGATTTATGCAAGCAACATTTGCGTGTTGGCTGCTTTCGATACCATAATTTAATTTTCATATGCAAAACAAAGGTATTTACCGATAAAAAATCGATTTCGGTAGATAATGTTGGCCTGTCATTGTGAGGTACTATTTACGACATATAAGTGCTCAATTTGAGAGCAGTTTTTTACCTACATTATTTTGCAAAGCGTGCAAATATTTTAATGTGTTAGATTTGACCAAGCATTCGTAAATATATCGAAAGTAAATTGGTTTTGAAAAAATCTCTTTGGATCAACGATTAATGAAGATATTTAAAACCACCAGGTACCAGGTTTATAAATTGTTTCACCAACAAGTAGATTCTCTTTTCAATTAACTTATCCTCTCCATGATGTAATAGGTATTGAGTTGAACAAGACATAACAAATTTCTCAAACATTAGATACGCTAGAGATGATTGTGGGCTGGGACTTGATTGAATTAGACAAATGGAAATGCCAGGGAAGTGACCTTTGCGTATGAGAGAGAAAATTTTGTAAGCGATACAGGGAAACTTATTTTAATCTAAAAGTCATCTTCGCGTCGACAAACATGTCGTATAATATTATTTCAATCATGTTCGAAATTCAAAATTCAATAATCCACCTGTGATATAGGAGCGTGGTTAACGCTACACAATAGTTCGTCCCATTTTCTTATTAATTAATGACATATCCAAGCATACGACTAGGATAGACCTAATAAAAGTTTGCAAATGATAGGTCAGTTTTAAATTGTAAAAATATATTATATCAGATTTGGTTTGACTGTCTCTTTCTGTCAAACTGTGTTTACGCTGAGACAAAAAGTGGTTTAAAGTGTTCGAGGTTTAAAAACAATGTACTTTCAAACGATTGGTATCACCGTGGTAGACCTTTAACAATTTAACATTCTGTGTACAAAGGCGCGCAATATTCCATTACGTCATACATTGAGATAATTCTGACCATTCACCGGAAATTTTAAATTCTTAATATCGAAATCGTTACTCAACAATTGGTATCTTTGTTTGGTTTATATCGGTTAAGTAAAGCAAAGTGAACTGTTGCTAAAATGTTGATTCGGTCTGGGAAGCATTACAAATCATTGAGTTTCGATTACTGCTCCCAATTATTGAAGTTATTTCATACGTTCCTTGATCAGCTCACACTCCCGATTATATTCTCATTTTCGCGTACATGGATTAATAAAGTAGTATTACCATTATTTGGTTATTCTATTTATTCTAATTCTGAAAGTCACGCTTTATGGTTAGATACCACTCCCTTTCAAATCCTTAACAATATAAAACTAGTTTGTTTTTTTCGACGCGCTAATCTCAAGAATTACAAGTGGCACTGTGTTGTCACCACTTATCTAAGAAGGCTATATAGCATATCGCTAATATGAACCAGAGCAGAGCATAATTACGACGGTGAAAACTCTTCTTTTCCGCGAATCTCAATTGGTGTTTAATTAACTAGGAGAGTTAATTTACCAGGTACAGCTAGTGGCAATACAAACTGTCAACAATTCAACAACTATTCACCTCTAAGTCTCATATCTATAGCGCGTATTATAAACTCTGAGGATTGTAAAGATTTTTCTTGAAAACTAGCCCCGGTAACGAAGTACAATTGGCATTTGCTAGAGGAACCCGGTGACTTGTCGATATCTTTTGAACTAAATTATTGTAAAATATCGGTGTTGTCTTGGAAAATCTACCGTAACAATGCTTCTGACCTTATAGTAGAATACTTAACCCTTTATATAATATTAATTTAACGAATTTGTTATAATCCGTGCTAACAGATCCTTTGGGGATAGATGCTCTCAATCTAAAGAAGTTTAACGAGTTTCAAAATGGTTAATGGAGTATTATTTCACCGGGAATGAACCCGGGGTGGTAGTAATGTTGTTGATGTTGTAGTTACGCATTAGTTTTGTTCTAAAACAATATTGAATTGTAATCGTATCAGATCATTAATAAATCAAATTACTTGCTTGCTTATGGAATATTCAAACAATTAAGATAAATATTTTGGATATTTATGTGTTGTATGTTATAATTTATATGACCTAACTCAAAGTCAGATGTAATGAAAATTTGTTCGTTCGTTGTGTTGTTAGATAAAATATTTCTACTATGTTTTAATTAATGTATCCTACTAATATTATAAATGCGAAAGTTAAGTATGGATTTATTGAAAAGGAACGAAATTGACTGAAACTTTAAAATAATATATCCTATACAACAAATATATATAAATATATGTGCGAATTGTCCTTAATATAAAAAAATAGGAAAAACTCAACTTTTGCGTGCTATTCTGACGTTCGCTGCCGAAACCACTAGAGTTGAACGTAAAGTTTGAAGAAATGTTTATCTTAAATAGTCCTTCAAAAAACTCACAATACATCTTTTGTGTAATGTAAATGCCGTAAACCGAAATATTTGATAATATAATATAAGTTGATAATTTATTACAAATGCACATTTGATAGTATTTAAATCTTAAATGAAACTAGATAATTTTATAGATTGAAGCCGCAGGGATCATCGTGTATAAACAGTTTGAAACAAACGCATTTAATTTGCTTCTTATTTTAACGGATATAGCTTGTATAAATATAGTAAATACTTGTGATTCTGATGTAAATAGCTCGCAATAAAATGCAGAGGAAGGAATCTCTCGTATAACCAATAACACGCTTATCAAATCATTGACATATATATTTGTAAATAAACTAATTGATTTAATTAATTTAAATATTAATACATAATTATTGAAAAGCAAATTCCTTTTGCAAAACGGAATGTAAATTTCAATTTCTTCCAACCAATTGTTCGACATGAAATTCTGATTATATAGAATGGCTATTACAAAATACAATTATCATGAGCAATGTAATATGTACATTCTTAACTTCAAAAGCGTACAAATCGGGGTCCAGAAAGACGCGACCCTTTTATCTTTTTCAAATAATCGCGAGTATTTCGACATTGCGTAATAAGTTTCATTGGTAGTGGATCAATATGCTCGTGTGTACCTACACTTATCGCTGTCTCGCTATGCTAGGTCCAGTCGTGAGACCTAAATGCAGTGATATGCCTGCATTCGGAATGCCAAGGTTCCCCGCCTTTACTCTACTTTGCTAATAAAAACTAACGGGTGTGGTTTGGTAACCTGATTTTTTACGCGTAAGGTCGTAATTTTCATAATTTTAGAGTAATGAATTCGTACCGAGTTCATACCATTCGCTCAGATTTATTTTTTATAATAATACTGTTTCAAGTTATATACTAATTCACTATTCAAAACAAATTTTTCAATTCTAAACTATCTAATTCCTGAGTTCGATCAGCCAATCTCATCAGTTTTATGATATACAATAAGTACATATAATATTATTACGTGTGAACTCTCATTAGCTTTTAATTTTGACCGATGACTATTTTTTAGCACTTTAGGCATAGATTGCCTTAAACACATTAGTTTAGGTACAACTTAACATTTGGTACATTTTATTAATATATATTGACTTGTATTATGTTCACCATGCTGGACTACATTTACATTAATGTAAAATTAGTGTTCGAACACACATAGAGTTGAGTTAGCAGAAATATCAACGTTTTATTACGTGTCCACTCATTTTCAATTTACTGCAAAACCAGTATGCAAAGTTTTTAGCTGCTCAACTTGTAGAAGTTCCTCAACTTGTATTGGGCACGCCCTCAAAATGTTAATATGGTAATGATTCTTTAAAAATAGAGTATCTTCAGCTGTAAAATTAAGTGATGTTTTATTTCGGTTGTCATGGTTTCTTTGCGGTTTCGTATTTTAAAGTCGTTTATTATTCTTTCGTATGTGTGATATTTTTGTTCATAATAATGTGTTAGGACTGTTATCATAAACCAGATTGATTGCGATGACAGAATAAATAGATATTTAAGAGTATCCCAAACAGACGTTTGTTCCTTTAGCGGTAGCTGGTTTTCATATATCTCAGCATATATACACACAGATTCGAAATAAAAGCCTGTAATGTATAGCAAGTGGTCACCAGACTATCCTTTATCTTTAGTAATATACTTGCTCAAACAATTTTCTAAATAGTTGACAACTTGTGACCTGAACGTAGGCTGTTATTTATCGTATCGATAGATTAGGGTACGTGTATCAAATCGACCAGATTGCGTAGGCGGTCATATCTAGGTTGTTTGTTTTAGGTATTTAGGAAAATATTGTACATTTACCTACCTATTTATACCTCCTATATTTACGCGTTCATGATAGAGCTATTACTATATGAGATTGCGAGTGTAGACATGCCTGGCAATTTTTTCTGCTAAACGGTAAAGGTGACCTTTTCTACATTTTACAAATTGCACATTGCAAAGGACATATCGATTAGTTTCGCTCAGTTGGTACTGAATGACAATAGATTAATTGTGTGCACTTTGAAAACACCAAATTATTAACAATCCTTTGACATAGACCATAGGCCACCCACATTTAAAACAAATATCGAAAGAGGAAGCGATGGTGTATTTTGCTCATTGTGACTTAGCATATCTTGTTACAGACACGCGACTCGACCTATCATTCCGTTCTCTCAATAATAATGGAACTAAATTCACTTCGATACCTGTTTTACATCTGATCTGATCTGTTTAACATTAGATCAAATCTCATCCTTTCTTCATGAAGCTTCCTCGTGACTTTCTTATAGCGATTGTGTCTTTGCAAATAGCCTGCATAGAATGCCCTAAGTGTTTACTTTCACTGGCCAATGACGCAATAACTTTGCGCGTGCGCCGAGACCACATTCGCTGGTGCTTTCAAAGTTCAATAGATCAATTGTGAACGTTATTAGGTATATTATGAAATAGGTGTTGGTAAAGTGATGAATTTGGTAATTATTAGAGTGGAGTTACTGTAATATCTCTTTCGTATACGTATTCAAATTCGGTTTCTTCGTGAGAACCATTTATTTAAAAACAATTAACGGGTGATTTATTTTTGTGAAGTTGATTATGTAACGTTTTACTTGATGAGGATTAAATTTATTTGCAAAGCATCCAAAGGTTCTTGATGCATTGCAAGTTGTTTAATTTTTAACGAAACTTTACATGTATAAACAAAATAGCTTTCTGCCATGTGACGGCCAATTTTTTCCAAAGAAGAAATTAGTATTCATCAGCGAATGATCGTAAGCGCCTCTGACGCATCTTTAAAAATCTCTGCAGTTAATAAATCCAATTTGTAAGGATTTGTTGACGGTTTTAGCATATTCTTCGACGACTTCGCTGGTAGATACGTAACGAATACGTAATCAGGTCGACTGTAGCCTTAGTTAAACATTTTTTAATTATATAATTACTTTATCACCAACACGTGATACTTAAGACAATATAATAATTATTATTTATTTTCTCGATCACCACAGATCTAAGGATATAGATCTAAAATAGAAAATAAATAAAAAAAGATTTTATGTGGCAATTGTAGTGTACGCAATCTATGGTCGCTTACAAGCTTTATGAAGTTTCTTTATGAATTAAAATATTTAAAAAAAATTTAAAAAAAAAGCTGGCAGGAATCACCTGTTTGTTTTCGTAGAATGACTCAATCTGGTGTGTCATCATAGAACAACGCTTAAGGCAACGGTTTTTACTCTATTTATAATTTACTCTGACTATGCCTGCCGTGATTTTCCTTTTTGGCATAAACTTTATCCAATACAGATTAATGAATCCATTCGTAACTCATACTTTTCTGGTGACTTACTATTTTCCCAATTATAAATCAATTTTCTACCTCATTTTACGTCAGGTCAGCTTGCACCTACGATCTATACGAACCCTTAGTAACAGAAGTGAGTGTTCCAAGGTTGACCGCTCTGTCTAGTCTAAGCACAGATTATTCGCAACCTAATTTGTACTCTAAAATGTCGAAATTAAGATTTCCTTTCGAATAGCGTATACATTCTTATCAATACAACGTGAATTGGTCTCTAAAAACATACAAATAAAGTATATGTAGCACATATTCTATGTAAGGAACTGGCTTTCCTTGTGTATGTAATACATAAGTGCAATATAATTGATATGTTTTTTGTGCTATGTAGGTCGTATGGAAAGGTGTTTGTATAAAATTAGTTACTAAGGGATTTAAGATTCAATTAAGGTTATAGAACTACATTGAGTGAGACGTTCATGAATGTGAAGTATGTACTTTTAGATTCCAGTCAATGTATGTCCAATCTTATTTAGGATCATAACTTAGTCAAACCTTTTTAGCGAGCGAAGCGAAGCGAGTCGTTATTCGTTAGGTCTCGCTGGATGCAAATGTTAATGTTGCAAGGGTAATAAAAAATAAAATATTCATCTAAACTGTGTGTTATATTTTATTACGCTTATTATATCATACTTTTATGTGATATTAAAAACAAAACCACGTCCTCGTTTTTGTGCAAATTGTGTTGTCCAACTCATTTCGATTGAAAGAAATCAAATGAGGCTGCCGGTAACGCAAACAAAAAACGAGAAAAATAAGAAAAATAATGGAGAATGTTTATTATGTGTTTTTTATTTGTTATAGCGGCAACAGATTACGTCATCCGTAAAACTTTCAATTGTCTAGCTATGACGGTTCATGAGATACAATCTAGGGACGAACAGCAATGTCTCAGTTTTGGATTCCCGTACAACGTACAATGTGTATAATACACGATTTTTATCGTCTATCTTTTAATTCTTAAATCACACAGCTTCCGTCCTTATTCAATTACGTATTTTATCCCGTAGTTAACGGGGATTATCGTTTGAAACGTAACAAAGTTAACTAAGGGTTGGCTAAAATAACAATGGAATTCAAAATGTCACCGCCTGCTCACTGGAGCTAATTTAGGTCCAGAATTTGTGGTCTTCCCTTCTCTTAAATTTCCGCAGGTGAATAAACATGTCTCAGATGTCGGGATTAAATAATAGCAGATACTCGGAATCGAAAAATGTCAAGGTTAATTTGCGGTATTTATGTATTGTCTGCGTTCATTAAATATTATCTGTTCTGTAATATGGAAACTGTTGATCTATGGTGAATTAGATCTGAGTGTGATTTAGCGATTATGTTGCAAGTTTTGCAATTTTACTGCATATTATCAACAAGGCATATTAAATTAGAATACTCATGTTAATAATTTAAAATGATAAATTCAAATTGCAATTTTGTGCTCAATCTATAGAAGTCTTTAATTCGACATAAAATTGCAATAATTTATGATTACTTAACGAATGATGACGTTACCAAATATCACTGGTTGATATTTCGCGTAGCATTATATACGCCTAATTAGCCCGTGCTCATCGTTCTAACGTGTGTTCAAACATCTTACAAATGTCGAATTTGATATAACTCTCTAAACTGAAACATAAATTCTTGAATCAACAAAATTATTTCCATCAGCGGACATTAGGGCGGAATACGAAGTACCACCCGTATCACCTCGATAACACAATTGATCGCATCAGAAGGCAATTTTTCCCGCGCACCACAACGTCGAACGAGTTACCGATAGTGGTATTACCGAACCAGTACGACTTCTTCACCATGAAAAGCCGTCTGGCAGAGTGATGGACCGATGTCACTATACAGCTGAGCTCATTCTCGATTGCCCGCTGTTTTATAAAAAAAAGGAACAACATATTTATCAACAACACCTTTCAAAGAATTTCAAAAAAAAAGTTTAAAAAAAAAAATAATTTTGGAGATTATTCATTAGAATATTTCTTTTGTTTGAAGTTTTTACATATTATAATTATTTTTGGTTTAAAAGATCAATGTTTTTTTTTAACTATAAAAACATAGAATGATAAAATTTGTAATTTTAATTATATTTTTTTGGTAATATAAATTTTGTTAGAAAACATAAACATTTATTAATTGTTCTTTTAAGATTAGAATTTGTTGTTTTTAAGTTTTGCCATCTTTTTAATCCACCCCAATCGGGTGAGGCTTAAATATTAATTATTGCTTTTTTGTGTGATTGGATTTGTACGAGTACAGATTTATAAATAGTCGTGGTTAAATTTGGGTGGCATTATGGATTAATTAGAACCCTGTTTGATAAAAGACACAAACATTTCGTGTCCATATAACCTTTAGAGCTCCGACATGAATTTGTGAATATATGTCGAACGTTCAATGTTATCAGTCCATCTGAACCCGTAACCTTCTGATTGTTGTTTTTAAAATGAGTTGATTAAACTGACGGATCGTACCATGACGTGTAGCGAATGGGCACGTGCAAGTATAACTAATTATATGCCGAAATGTAAACGCTTCGAGATCTCGCAACTTAATGCGATGTCATAACGGGTCTTAAATGCAGCTGAAACTACAGTAGTGTGATCATAAAAGTTCCTACTCATTAATGGGATTCATTAACAATCGGTTTACTAATAAAGTGTTTTAACATCGTTTATTTCTCGACAAGTTAGTTTTATAGATTCAAATCCTTTTATTTTATTGACGGCTCAGTCACTTGGTCATCATGCGGTCAGCCAAACCGAGGCTTCGAGTCCCGGTCAACATTTCTGTATTATAAATATATGTATTTCAATATATATATATACGATGAACATAAAATATAATAAAATTAATACATTAAATACCTTATCTATTCGCATTTTATCCGCAAAAGTCTTATTTAAAGAGTATTAATCTTGAATGTGAATAGGAATTACAACATTTAAATATTCGAGACTTAAAATTATACAACTATGGATTGATATTTACGTGCAAATCACATCGTTTTGTATTAGGTGTGATGAAATCATAATATAATCATGATATTAAAAAAATATAACAAACCCATTGGGTTTTAAAATATTCACAATTTACTATACGAATGTGCATTATGTATAGAAAACAAACTGTATTTAACTGCGCTAAATAAACAAATGATTAAGAACACAGTTTAGTATGTATTGTGATAATACTTTAGAGCAGCTATGAGCTGTGATGTAAGCGTTTTATTGTATTGTACATATTTTTACTTGGTAGAGGTCTCAACATAGAATTGAGATATTTTAAATAATACTGAAATAGACTGATTTGTCTGGACAAGAATAATCCGATGCGACGGCTGATCTTTTTATCCAATATTTAAAATCGTGCTAAAAAATAAATGCATAATTTTAATATCTATTTATATAAACAAGTTATATATATCGTGTGTGTCTGAAGGACGTTGACTAGGGAATTGAAGGTGCGAAAATTGGCAAATTTATACACTTATGTAGTATGTTTTTTTTGTATGTTTGCCACTATTACAAAAATAAGTGTTATAAAATATAGTAAAATATAGTGAAATATAAATTACAAATGACATATTTTGTGTATTTCCTTTCGATTAATTTTGTGACGAATTTAACAAATCGCAGCGTACGGAAATAAAAGCTAAATAAAAATCATTTCGGCAGTGTTGTTTATAATTAAAACTAAAATAATCGAATATTTGACAAAAATTGATAGACGAACACAATTCTTGCACAATGACAACACAATGAAAACTATTTTAAGGGATTAAATGCGAAGGAAATTTTCCAGCTTATATATATGACATAATTCTATTAATCCAGTTATGAAACTTTTGGTAATAGAGTTAGGACAACCTAACGTGGTTCAATCAAAAGTATTTAATCACGCCTCTCTGTGCTCTCTTATCAGTGAAGGCTATGGAAAAAATAATTGTATCGGATCGATAACGAATGATTATAATTTTTTAATATTGCCTCGAATAAACCATAAACATTATTTTCATATATCTATATTTATACAGATGATGAAGGAAATATAAGGTTAAGGTGGATGGTGAGGTTGGGGCTGGGAGACCTGCCCGAACCTTTTTGGATTAAATTCAGAATGTTCTGGAAAAATGGCAGGTCAAAAGCACCCATGACCGACGAGAATGTATGATGAATTTAATGAGTGTGGAAGAAGCGAGAGAGGTATGCAAGGATCGCAGCAAGTGGAGGTCTGTGGTCTCTGCCTACCCCAATGGGATACAGGCGTGACTTGTATAACTAAATAAAATATTAGTTAACGTAAAATTGTGTTTATTTATATAAGGTCCTTCCATCACGATTATTTCCAGACTCGAATTCCGCTGAACATATTTGACAACTGATTGATGTGTGGAGTTGCAAGTTTGACAATTCTGTCAACTGCCATCATCAATTTAATACAGTCGAAACTTCATTTACAGCTTACAGATTCGACAGATTTATACATGGAAAATATTTTTTATTTCCTCGACACTTGATCTCGCTTCGAATATAAGGTTGGCTTCGCGCTATGTATGAGACTCGAATGTTACGAGAGCGAGCATGTACCTTAAAACATTTCATTAACAGAAGACAAATAACAATCCGGACCTGTTTGCGTGCCGAAACAAAAACAGCATTGAGAATCGTCGTACTTATCTCAATAATAAAACGACTCTGGCTCGTTGCCAGCGGCCAGGTGCAACAAGTAGCAAGTTCAAGGTCGCGAGTTGTGTAATACGATTTCACTGCTGCCAAAAATAACAGAGTAGGGCACTAACCGTACTAATTATTACCTGTGAGTATACACATATGTTTATATTTTTTATTAGGCAGAAAGGCAGGCAAATATCAATATAAATAATTGAAATATTTCCTTAGGTTACAAAACAAGTAGTGTATAATTCTAATATAATATTATCTAGTCGTTAGATGGACACAAAATATACTTAGTTTTTATTAAGGACAGTAATAACATATTCAACTCATTCTTAATAGAAGCAGTAGAGTAGAGAGAAGAGAATCTAATGAAAGTCAAATTATATGAGGCGCGCGCAACCTAATATTCTTTTTGGTTCTGGGAAGTAGGCTACAGGTGCGTACCTGGTTCCTGCCATGTTGATAGTAATGTGATATTAATAAGTAACCATAATAACAGTTCAACCTATTTTTTTAAATAGTCTGAGGTTTTAAACGAAAATGCCGATTAAATAAAATTAAACGTTGCAGCAACAGTGTTATTTTTTATATACTTTAATCACGAAAGGTTGTAAGTTTGGATGGATGGATGTTTGTTACTCTTTCACGTAAAAACTACTTATTTTAATAAAACTTTACAATAATATAGCTCATACATCAGAATAACACGTAGGTATTTTTTATAATTATAAAGATATTGTTTCAATTTTTGAAATATTGTCTCAATTGAAAAAACCCATCTTAGTATATGCCTATATCGTATATGTATGTAAAGCTAACCAACATACACGACTACATTACATTACATTACTACAATATATTTTTTTAAGTTAAAATATACATTTGGTAGAAACAAATTGTAAATATGTGTAATTATATGTTAAATGGTAATGGCGTGCACGGGTCTCTTACGGTGGGTGAAGCCGCAGAGGTCAACTATTCAAGTATATGTTTCTACTTAACTGTAAGGTGATTTATAGCTTATCAACATAACCTTATTTAAAAATGTATTCTTCCATTATTTACGCAAACAGAATAAATCCTACCCTTTTATCTATTTCTCATTCACAAGTCATGATCTCAATAGGATCTTATCTGAAGGATCATAAAAATAACATTTCGAAACGACAAGTTCAAGGTGCTTTTCGTGAATAGGGTTAAGGAAAATAGGAAATACATTCACAACCGATACGCCTTGAGTTTTCTCGAATGCAAACAAATTTGTGCAAGAAATTTCTACTTGGCGATTCACAGCTTCCGAAAGTCGTGTCATGCGATTCTTTTGAAAATACGCTACGAATGTGAAATACTAGCGAACTAAATACTCTATAAGTGCAAATATTTGATTTAGTATATTAAGTATATTAACAATAATGTATCTTAAAATTACCAGGATCCGATAGCTCGGAGGATATAAAAACGCCCATAAAATATTTATGATTCAAATAGAAGTAGTATAATGGTTTAATTGATCCGTTATTATCAGCTCATATTAGTGGTGTAATGGAAACCTTTCAAATAAGTACGCAGTATGTTTTGCGGGTCGGGCCATTGCAGGCATATACAGATGTATGTAGGAATACATTCACAGGATTATACTAATTGCGAAATTTAAGTATTATTGTTGTAATCTTATCAAGGAATTTGAATCGTCTAGTGGATGAGTTTATTTATTTATTTTGAAACAACACGTATTTACACACGTACACAGAGATGTACATTCTTAAATGCATTTCACAAATTAGAAGAGTGAATAATTAACGGGACACAAACAACGTAAACATACAATAAAAAATGTAAAATACTATTGAAATTTAAATTAAATTGATTGAAATGATAACTGAAATATCATTACCAATAAATAGAATGAGATGTTGTTTTCGTCGGTGTTGGTAGGTCGTTGGGTATGGTTGATATTTTTTTTAAGAATTCAGACATTACAAATCAGAAAATAGTTTCACATCAAAGTGGCACAAATTGGTTATTTACCTATTCAGTACACTTCGTCACACTGCACTTATGGCGAACTGCCAAACATTTTCCTATAGTATTTAGATCGTCAATGTGACTCAATTGTTTTCTTGTCTTGAATTGTCTGTCTTGTATTGAAATATGTGTGTAAAGAATATTGCGTTTAAAGGATCCACTAGAAACTCCAAAGGCACAGTGATTTACAATTGGACGTACAAGCTTTTATCATTTAATTTATTACAGTCATAAAAGTTTCGTATTTTACATTAAACTCTTAAAAATAAGGTTTCCATTAATTAACCGCCAATTTTATGTTTACTACCCCTCGATAAAACTTTACAATGGTTTGCATTCCATCTCTTTTCTGAACCCTGTCACATCTTGCCTCCCTCTCGCACCCACTGCAACAGGTTTTCCAATGACCTACTTTATATGTCAAGGGCGAAAGAATAAAGCAACAAGTGATTCCAGATTCGTATCCTTATACACAAAAACAGCAGATATACAATATCTGGATATCTAGGAAAATAGCGCAATATGTGTAGTGATTTTCTGTGTAAATTTCAACTATAGGAAAAAGCTTAAATTAGCCTGAAGCTTAGACCAACGTAGTCTAGCGATCGATATAAGTTAAAAACTTCGTAGCCCTTTTCACAGTTTAAAATAAATATTGTGCAAATTAACAGTTTTATTTACATTCGCAATTGTTTTTCTGAAATCCAATTTTTCGGGATTATCTGATACAATTGTGTCCAAACTATAAAAGTAAAAAATTTCTACGGCTGTTATAAGCCCGAAATATTTATAAAAAGATGGCCTTTATTAATTTTTCGCACAGACGCTGATATGAGAGGATGAGTACTTTTGTAAAAGCTAATTTATTTAATAACATATGTAATGTACCTATCGTATATATAAGAAGATGTGCAAAACCCTAATAAAATCTACATCGTCGCTCGCTGTTCGTAGAGGCAACATCCTGAGAATGCTCCGGTGTCGCGGCGAAACGTGGGTCGAGTGGTTGTGGGTTGTGGTTATTTTCGCGGAGTATTGCTTGTAGATTGGTTACTATGGACTTCCGCAAAATAACGCCTGATTCTATTAATTGGTCAAAAGAAGTCGCCCAAACGCAATGAAACGAAGCGCGTCATCGTATCATCTGTCATTTTAAACAGCTCGGTTTATTCTCCATCCGTTACACCCAAACAAGAGCAAATATTGTTATTTAAGAAACTTCTAAGAAAAGGGTTTTATTCAGTAACGTTTTTCTCCATAATGCGAAGATAAATTTTCATAAGCACGTCAAAAGTGTACAAGTTTCGTTTTCACGCATCGTCGACCATTGAATAAAATGTGTACTGAAAATATATTCTGAAATACATAATTCATCGAAAACTATTTTCTCGGAAAGGTCTATGGTTGAAAATAAGCAACGTTCTTACAAATTCGAAATTATTGAAGTGGTTTTGGAATATTGTGGATAATAATGATCAAAACAGAATAAGCTCTCGTAATAGCTGTGGACATTCTTTTGAACTAACTCTTAGAAATCATATGTTCGTAATTTTTTTAGAGGCAAAGCGAAGGTTCCTTTGCAAGTGGTTACATACGAGTGCGACTCGCCCGGTATACCTATAGATAGATATACCGTGATATATTGAAAAGAATTTTATAGAAGATTACTCATAAGTTTACTCATAGTTTGCATGCCTTGTGGTAGATTATGGTTTATGGACTTTGTTATACCTTCGTTAGGACTTTGTTTTTATTGTACCCATATTCGCAAACGAATAAATGATTTATGATTTAGATTCAACTGTGTAGAGTTACTTGTGTCGAAATAAACTGCTAAAGAAAATCAGATAGGTAAAGGCGATTCTATATAGCCCATGGAAGAAGTCTGTTCTATAGTCATTGTATACCACTCAGACTGTTCGTTATTACTACGAGTCGTATACAGCGTTAAAGGTCGCATTTCAAAGCAATACAAGTTAAAGGCAAGTGCATAAATCAGTGTTTGTTGCGAATAATTAACGTTTTCCAATATTCTAGTACTTTCGCGCTGAGCAATAGCTCGTTGCCAAAGTAGACATTATATAGAATTCCTTTTAATTGAAGTGATACCGGTTTTACGTTTACACTCAGTGTTTGATTGTGCCTTGAGCAACACGGCAAGTGTGGTCAAACTAAAGAGTTTATAACATAATATAAAAACCTTAAAATTTTCTGTTACCATAACTAAATATATATTGTTAAAAGAGACCCTTTAGGCAAGGCTACGAAGATACTGGCAGGGTAACTGGTATTCCTTATTTAAATAGCTAATTATCCGAGGTTTCTGCATTTTCGGTCTCCAGTGCTGTTGACTAAGGTTTGCCTATTACCTTAAATACCCTAATATAACTGAAATAATTGTTCTGAGAGGAATAATGGCTGAAAATAATGATTTCATTATATACACCTAGGAAATATAGACACAAATTCTGCTATAATACAACTAATATAGAAAATAAATAAACTGTTTGAGATTTTGTTAAGAAAGGCTTTAAATAATTTTAAGCGTAAATTGAAAAATCACATCAATTACCAATTATCGCACACATTTAGCAGTTTCTTATATTTCATATAAACATGAGGAAACACTCAATATTTGAAATTCGAAAACTTTAACATCAAAGTCGGCAAACATTTGTAGTTAGGACTTAAACGTTGACCCATACCAATAGTTCGCGAATCTTAATCCAATCACATTTAGTGTTGAAATTTAATTTGTATACTTACTGAAACGTTATTCCAAGTTTTTTAAGGTTAAAAATTATTTGTGGGTTTTAATCTCTGGAATTAAATTATAAGTTTACGTTATTATGTAGACGACGACACAAGTACGAAACGATTAACAAAATATAATAAATAGAATCAGGCGTTACTTTGCGGAAGACCATCGTATACAATTCTGATAGACCAATATGTTAGCAATACTCCACAAAAGAACCCTCAAAGGCTCGACGCAAATAACGCATCTGTCGGGGCGAAACTTGCGTCGAGTGTTTGAGGGGTTTTTGCGGAATATAATAAATTGCTCTAGAATTATAACTCAATAAAATGAGATTTCGATAGGTTTTAGCATAAATGCTCATCATCTTCTTAATAAAATAACATGATAAAACTTAATCATTCGATGATCACAAATATGCCGTCGTATTACGAGAATAACTCTGAGTTCGCTTTGACCCTTTCGCATCACTACTTTATTGGGTCACTAGTAGAATTTGTTGCTCGTCTATGTACTTTAGATGTACTTAAATTATTTGTACTCAAACCTTTAAGATTAGGCCGAAATTCTAGTAAGCTTATACAAAGAATTAGAGAGCAAGTTTTCAGTTTTTGATGAGGAGTTCCAGCTCAAGTTGGATGATCAAAAAATCGGCCTGAAAGGTCTGAAATACATTTACCATAAAAAACTGGTGCCAAAGGTGGGGCGTTTTTTGATAAATGCCAACCTAACTAGGTTTAATTGTATAAAATTGATAAAATTTTGAAAACAATTTTATTGTTGGAAACATGTGCTTTGCATAAGCAAATGGGGCGAGCTTTCCAAAAAATGCCTACAGAATTTTAAATCCTTTCCCTACTCAATTAAATAATATTTAATTAACCCTGTTTCTCTTTCAGGGCGACAGGGGTGACTGGAGTGGCATACCATGTAGTGGACATTCGAATAGAAAAGTGTTTAATTATTCCAAAATGGCCGACTACGATGAAATAAACGTCGACGACGAAGTCGGTTACGATTACGATACGACAAAGATACCGGAAATAGTTACACCGGACGACATGATCGAATCCGGGTACCAGGAATCGGAAAAAAGTTATGGTGACCGCCGGGATTCCAAGGAGGGATATGGGGGGGAAGGTGATTCTGACAGTGGGGTGGATGGTGTAAGTAGCGGATGCAGCACGGTGGACGACTGCCCTGTTGTGTCGATCAATGATGTGGTCGCGTATTATGACGACATTCGGCCCAGGCGTCGCTATGTTCCTCAACTCAATTACTACCACGTGGACATCGAGAGGATGGCATTGGACGCTGTTGTTCAGGTTAGTCTTACTTCAATACATTTTAATTGTTCAATGTTTAGCCTTACTTATGCGGCGATACGTTATATATTAAGTACATCTGTATTACACTATATCCTTACAATTGTATTTATATGCATGAAGTATGGCTGTCAAAATGATGGAATAAGAATATTTAGAATTGCGTCGACATTCTAGCACAGATACAGTAATTAGGGTTTGTTAAATCTATATATGTGTTCGCCATCTAAGGTTTTATGTGCAATTTTATCAAATTAAATAATTTTAGTCTCAACCGAACTACGAAGTTCCTCTTTTGGATTTCTTAGTCTGTCCTACACATGTGTTGCATTAGTCCATCGTCTATAACATATCTGATCTTCAGACTGCTGAAACCTCTTAATCAATACATACTTTTAATCAATACTTTTTATCTAATTAACACCTGCTCGTACGTTGATGGTCTCAAATGGCCATTTAGCCTGTCTCGATGGAATAAAACATATGTATAGGTTTAACTTGTGAACTGCTTGACCGCCAATACAATCATTTCGCATAATCTAAACATCTTACCTAATATGTTAAAGTAATCATAGTACAATTTGATCAGGCTATAATTACGAAAGCCCACTTACCTCTGAAGTAACGTATACGTTGATTTGCATTACGTAAAGACATTTTAACAGTGTGTCAGTGAAATAACCAACTCAAGTTAAACAAAAGGCTGTATTCGGTCTTAACTGCAATTCCCTTTTGCGGTGTTTAGCGATTTGGTTATCTTGACTTTAATGATTTAACATATTACAGGCTATGCAAATAGCGTAGTTCGGTCACTATGAGCTCAAACCCTTTGTAAAGTGCATCTTTTGGCAATTCTCGTTCATAAGTCATTTTCTGTAGTGCTGCTATATTTGTTAAGCTTGGTACTGTACTATCTAGGTGCAGATACGAAGGCATTTTTTGGTTGGAATGTACACAACTGGAAATAACAACTTATCAAAATTAAACCTTAAAAGCTCACGCGCTTAATTAATAATAATAATTATTATTATTATAGTATTCAATTACAGTGAACCATTATTTACTAAATCCGGATTACTTATAATAGATTTCTAGAATTCCTTAGATTTTTAACAATATTTTTTTCGAACGTAGAAATTAATTATATTCAATTAAGGTTTATTATCCAGTGTAATTAAATAATGTATGAACACAGACATCTTGAATTTATGCGCGGGCTCAATGGCTACGTTTTAATTTCGAGGAACATCTCCAATGAGCTAGTGAACTTGAGCTTTTGTACAATTTTGTATTTGCTGGCTCTACTTTTTCGATTAAACTCCTTTTATTTCTTTCTGAAAAATCTTAGAAAGTAAACCGTTAATACTTTTTCGTGATTCCTTACTGTTTATCATACGAATCATCAGAATCATTTATTAATTATCATGTGTATCTGTTATATACACATGATAGTGAATGGTTTACTATATACTTTGACTTTTACGTAATCTTTTTATAAAATAGCTTATACAAAAAAGCTTCTGCTTGCGATGCCGGCTCTTAATGGCGGAGTATGCCAAATTAAACTGGTTAACCAAGTGAGCTAAAATTTGTCATACAATTAAACTTAATACTGAATGTGAAACTCCATAGCTATGATAGGTGAATGTGTCTACAACGTTTCTTAAGTAACATAATAACGTATAACGGCTGGTGATCATCATAGCTGCTTTCATAGATTGGCTACTGTATTAATCGAATATACAGTAATATTTTTATAGCAGTCTTTCCTGTCCATTAACCGCCTTGATATTGCATACTGCACGATAAAATATCGATATATTCCACTTCCTCCAATAACACTCTCGGAGAGCTCTCAAGATTCTACGAGTTCGTGCTTGGGCATATATTTTAACCTTTAAAAATACAATTATAACTCATTTGTGCATTTCAAAACAGGAAAATCCGTTAATTATGCTTTATATATAGCGATTAAAGCGGTTACAATTATACTCCTTATCAGTTTTTCTACTTAACAGAAATATTTTAGTTATATTTACTGTTTATATGAGAATATAAACAGTTAATTATAACTAAATATATTGTTTTGATAGGAGATTGGTTATTCTTATCGGTGACAAACGGGTCGGACTTATGATGAGTGTTTGATTGGATCAAATCTTTGGGTATTTTTTGCCTGCAATTTTCGTATGCCTCGTCCGATTAATAGTGATTAATAGAATCAGGCGTTACACTGCGTTAGTCCATAGTAAAAAATACAAATACTTCACGAAAACCCACAACCACTCGACGCACGTGAGATACATTCGATGAGAAGTGCCACTGTTCTTGAGGCAACATCCTGAGGATGCTCCGGTGTCGGGGCGAAACGTGCGTCGAGTGGTTGTGGATTTTTTTTGTGGAGTATTGCTTGTAGATTGTTCTATTAGAGTTTCAATGAAAAGCGTACAAATTGGTACGTTGTCTTATATAACAAAAGGGCAACGTTGATGTCAAGAGAAAATTCAGTTATATTGTGTTTCACACGTGAATTTTACAACAAAGAGGAGTCGTTATTTGCGTATACATTTTCATAGGAGCATTTCTCGGTATAGCAGTAATGTATTATTGCGTTATATTGACGTTTGAATGCAATCGCTGCGGATGATCTTCTAATTTTCATTATATAAACTTCGTAGAAGTTAATCAAGATTGTGTTATATAAGCGCGATGTAATACTTATTTATTGCAATTATTTTTATGTTCAGCGTAAATGGTTATATGCGTTACGAAATATTTGTATGTATGTTATTGCCAAGGTCGTTGCCGTTTAGAATTAGTTTGTCTGTTTGTTATTGTTATAGCGTAGTAAAGATTATTCAGAAGGAGACGATATTCTTATGTATTTCGGTGTTTCGTTTCAAAGTCGCACATAGCTTAACATTTTTACAAGTACATCTCCAAGTTATCCTTTGTAGGCCTTAGTGAGCAGTATACAATGTGATTAGAATTTATCTACGATACAAAGGCTTTGGTGGCAAATAATAAATAAATAATCTGTTTATTATTCCTTAGAGGTTGATATATACTACGAATATTATAATATGAACTACTAGACTATATATATATAAATATACATATTACCCGTTCTGTAGTGAAATTATCAGCAATAAGCTATCCGGCACTCGGTCAAAGAAAACGAATCTCAACAAGGTCAACAGTGAACGCTAATTCTTCTACTTAATTACGGCAACGTTTATATCTCAAGCGGGTTTAACTGGCATTTAGATTCGTGCAATTCGCTTACCTATTACCATCGTGTTACGGTCCGTAATTATGTGTGAGTGTTGGCAATTACGTCACTTGTAATGCACGCGTAGAAGCCTTGTATGTGCGTGTAAAATCGATATACGCGTTGGCGGATGTACCTAGTGTTCAAGGGCGCTATTGTTTGGACTCTAGATTTGATTTGCATGGACTGGACCACTTTAATTTTGGAGCCTGCAGTGCGTTCATGAAGTAGCTTGAAGATGATTACGGAAAGTGAATTAGGCTGCAACACCGAACTAAATAATTTCAGTCCGTATAATACTCATCAGTTGAGCGCTGCGTTTTGATATACGTGTGCTTTTGTTATGATACGTGTCTTAAACAATTTTAAGGAACGAAAATAAAAGCGTAACTCGGGGGGGGCCCCCCGGGGGGGCCCCCCTTCTCCCGGGGGGCCCGGGGGGGGCGGTGTCCCTCTGCAGCGGGGGGGGCTCCTCCTCCTCTTCCCCCTCTTTTTTAAAAAAAAAAATCTGATATGATTTGTTTTGGTGTCATCTACGATGCGAATGTAAGTTTAGTTCAATAGTGACATGACATGATTTTAAATAATTGTAAAAAATGATCTTCCCTATATAAGGACGTCCATTGACGAACCAAAAACTAAAAAAATATGTAGAAATATAAGTTAAATACATTATTTAGTGAATTCTTTTATAGCAGCAGTGGTCGAGCCGAAATATGTAGTGCATAATGTCTTACAACCTATTTAGATTTGGAAACGAGTACTAAATTTGTCTTGATAAGTCTAAGGCGCGAAATTCCCTGTTATACAATCCTTCCGCTTGGATCGGTGATACAATTTCAAACTTAAATCACAACTTTTAATATCGTGTCTCTAGAAATCAGTACAGAACTAATAAACGTGATAAATAAATCGAGAGTATCAAGTATCGTTAAGGTCTGAGAATCTGTTAAGTTGTAGGGAGTTGTCGCGAGTGCTATTAATATTAATGCCAACCTTTGCATCGTTCAACTTCACCAACTTATATGATCTTGACTCTCTGGAAAGTTAAAGTAATTATTTATAGCACTTTTTTAATAAGTTTTAGTAGAAGCGGTAATAAGTGACCTTCATACAGGCTTCTGCATCTACATTATTCTTAATAACTGGAATTTAGAATAGCAATGTTCTAAATAATAATAATAATGGAGTCTAAATTGAAAATATATGTACGGATAAAGATGAAAAGTTTAGTTTCGTGGTGGATAGTCCGAATATCCAGACCGGCTACGATCATAATAAAAGCTCGAAACGTAGAGAAAGGTGGACACTTTTGTTTGTATTGAATATATAAGTTGATTTCTCCTTTAGGTTTATTTTGTTGCGAAATAACTCCTTCCGCGTTGATAGACCCATGACATATAAGTTGAAGCTATAAAAATATCTCTATTACTGTAAAGTTTTTTGTTGAGCTTTTTGTTTTTGTTATAGTATTGTTACATGTCAATTAGAAGAAATCGTACAAGTTTTGTTTTGCACCTTGACGCGGTTTATTGAGGTCGTGGAACTCGTGGCCACACGTGGTGTTAATAGATTATTTTGTTTATATTATGGGGACAATTTGCAATTGTATCGCAAATCATAACAGATAAGTTTCTCAACTAAAACTGTATTTTCTGAATGCCAATTTAATGTAGGCCATGTGTTTATTTTAAGTACACAATGGAATTATGTTACGACAATCTTTAATGGTTATAGATATTTAATTCTCAAAAAATATTACAAAAATCACTTAAATGAGACATAACATATAAGTTATTTCTAAGATTTTGGTCCGCGCTTGCAGGTAGCCCTTGTAAATTCGCCAAACCCTCAATATTTAATAATAATAAAGCTTTTTTTTACCCTCAATATTTAGATAGTACATATTGCTTAAGAAGTTTACTAAAGATAAAAAAATCCATATAGAAATAACGTCTATATACATATTTTGACAACAATGTTACAACACTTAGACTGTTAAGAAACATTAACTATCCAACAGTTCATGATCAATCAATTTCACTGAAAGCTGCACTAAATGTGTTTATACAACCTTTCAAGCGGTCGCTTCCTATGTGCCATTGTTCGAATATCTCTCACGGCAACCGCTTAAATCTTACTATTGACAATTACAAAAGGCTCAATATAATGTATGTGCATAAACAAAGAGTTCGATAATGTAGCATTTATAGGGCTTAGCTGTTATTTGCAAATATTAAACGTTTGCCAATTCTCTTGCGACAATTACTACGGAGTCGCAGTTATGTAAACGAATTTCCTATACGAAAAGATTTTGTATAGGAAATACAATTGAAAGTGTGTGTGCTTTATATTTGTTATCGGAAACTCTTTTTTTATGATATGTCACATTTAACACTCAAAAATTGTCATTTGATGTCTATTTAGTTTGGAGAATGTGCATCAATATTCTTAAGACAAAGATTCGAAAGTCAGGTAACTTCAATGCAGAACGTCGGCCGCACATAATGCTAGAGTCGTGATTCGCACGGACTGAAATCTCCGGTTTATTACCCTTCATTATAATAATAAGTGCTAAATCCAAATAGAAGTGGAAGATCATTGCAAATTTAGACCCATGTCTGCAAGATTCATTTCAATACTGGATTACAATCAAATATTCCTTTTTCGAATTAATTGATATATCAATAAAAGACTTAAGTGACTACTCAACGGTTTGTAAGACAATACGTTGTAAGCTTTGGCTGTAGTCCCAGTGCTTTTTGAGCCACAGATTCTAAATGATGTCATGTTGATTGTCTAATTGTAAATTATGAGTAATTAAGATAACACATTTCTTAGTTATTATCTAACTTAAAAAGTTGTATTCCTAAGATGTCTAAAGTATATATTAAACCCTGATTATTTCAAATAATAGATGGTAGTAATCACTTGATACCTTAATGAAAATAGATACTTTGAACCCTTTTAATACGTAAAGTAATTAGACAAAATATGTGCTTATATTATTACGTTGTTATATTGCAATTATATCATCTCAATATTGTCAAGCTGTTATAGTTTTTAATGCGAAAATTATTGATATAACATTTCTTTTATAAAGTAAGCTATTCCTAATTTTACTGCATTTTCTCAATCGCAGTGAACATCACTTGTTTTATGAATATACCTCATTTATATTGGGTCTGTTTAGCGCCTTGTACCTACTGTTACATACAACATCGCTACATTTGATTATTATACACTTGAAATGTCTGCAAATTCAATTAGAATATCGTCATAATGTCTCATCAAATCTCTGTTATTACGTTTGGCTAGCGGCGTGTCAAAGGGAGCCGAGTAATATGCGATCACACTTCATGAGTCACCGTGAGCACTTATAATAAAAAATCCTTGCATCATCAGCTCAGCAGAACCAGAAATATACAAAGCGTTACACCTTTCGTGGCGCTTTAAGGATTATTTCTGTTACGATCAATCCAGAACATTGTAAATCTGAGCAACTAAGCTCTTTAACGTCTAGAATGATTTGATTTCAGTTTTTGAAATTGTCATATTATATGACATTAAAATAAAACACTAAAAGTGTTAATATTATAGTTTTAATAACATTTGTCGTTGCATTCAAAATTAGCATTTCATTATAAACACAAATATAGAGACAGCTCAGCGAAGTCAAGAGTAGCTTTGATTTCTGTTAATATTTATTGCGAATTACAAATAAATGTATCCTGTGAACAGCTTTTTCAAAGAGTTACGTTTTTGAAATACCTATGGGGCCTATGACGATGATTCCAAAAAGCAAGTATTACAGATTCAGGGTACTATGCTGAATAGAATAGAATAATTTGATTGTGGTTTGAATTGAAATATAGTTGTGTAACAGAGTGTGTAGCAAAAATATGTCAAAATTGAGTTAAAAGCTTTAAAAAATCACAACAGAGTATATCTCTTCTTTGGGGTTGACTCACGATGACCTGTTTGTTGAAAATAATTCACATTTTCTGTAGTAGTAGCGGTAGCGGTAACCATTTTTGCACATAACAATACATTTTTTAAATTTATTTGCCTGTTAGTGTTTTTAACGTATAGCAAGGATTAAGATTATTTCGTGTCAGTTTTGATATTTCAAATCAAACATTTGTA
Organism: Pontia daplidice; assembly: GCA_963693355.1. Taxonomy (NCBI): domain Eukaryota; kingdom Metazoa; phylum Arthropoda; class Insecta; order Lepidoptera; family Pieridae; genus Pontia; species Pontia daplidice. Next base: position 716,783 of record CAVNZL010000053.1, on the reverse strand, counting down.
ACTATAATCCATTAATAAAGAAAAAATAATTTCAAATATAAAAATTTTCAAATGTCCGAATCTGTTTTCAGAAACAACATACCGTGTTCTCGTGAATTTCGGTTCGAGCTGATTCTTTTTTTAGTCGATTCTGAAATTTGTTTGCCTTCCCGGAACCTCTCCCAACGCTAGATAGATACATAGATAGATAGTTAATGAACCAATTTTTAGTATTCTCACGAATTTTGTATGGGCGTAAAGATTATCCAGGCATTGTTTAATATTTTTTTATCTTTTTAAAAAAACATCTTCGTAATTTAAGAAATATTAAAAAAAGAGATTTGTAATTAGCAACACATTTAGCGATACATTTTTATATGATAGATACTCGTAAGTTCATGTATTCCATCAGTTGTGTTTGGACTCACAACATACAATAAATGGATTGCCTTTGAGTAAGGCGTGTTTCAAATTTGAAATAAAAGATTTGTTTATTATTAGATAACTTTAGCAAAGGCAATACCTAGATAGATTAAAGCTCTCTAGGTGTATCCTAAGAACTTATCTGCATACTTGGAATTCATATTTCCTTGAGAACACGCAGAGCGTTTTTAGACATAATTGAATTTTATTTCGCATCTTCAGCTCTCCCACGCCGGCACGTGGATCTTTTAAGCTTTGTCGACAATTTTATCTGTCACATATTTAAAAAACCGAGTAAGTGCGAGTGGGACGTGCGCATGAAGGGTTCTGTACAATACGTTGAGAGCTTTATTTTAGAGAGATTATATTATTATAGCGGCATACACCTGCACAAAAATGACAAGTGTCAGAATATGACGGTTCACGATATAAAGCCTGGTGGCGGATGGATAGTGAGGTCTCCGTAATAGGATAAAAGTTTTTACCCTTTTGATACCGAACCCTAAAACCGCCGTTGTACAGCTTATAGATATATAAATATGTATTTATATATAAATTGCGTCAAAGTGTGTCTGTATTTAAGGATCACAGAACACATAGCAATCTTAATTTGACACAAATAGCCTGATAGATGGCATGACAGATGATAGGCGAATGATAAATGATGACTTGCCTCAGAGTGACGTTAAATATATTATATTATTGCGTAAATCAGAATATATTGTGAGTTTGATTTAAATTGGTTTAACATTGGTAGAGTCTCTTCGGAAGATGCTGCGTGTATGCGAACTTATAATTTCGATTTTTTACCGTATATTAAAAAAAAACAATTTATAAGTTTTATTGTAGGATGTTTTTGGTCTGTACTTATTTTATAATAAATTAAATGCTATTGTTTGCAGAACTCGCGCATTCGCTCATAATGACCAGATGTCCACAGGTCTTTTAGCGTGGGCGAATCTAACTCCAATCACCTCACGTTTCTTCACTACAATGAAAACGGAAAATAAATCGAAATTATCTTACGTATAACCGATACAAAGAACCTAAGTCTAAATCGTTAGTATTAAGGTGATACTCCTGAGTCTTAACAAATCTTGTTTACATTATACCGCACCTGCAATACTCGTCTGACTGGCTCGCTGACCACTCTATATACGGGACAAACTACCTCGCCTACTATATTTAGACTCCTTGGATCTATTTACAACATTTTTATTGTGCTACCATGACAAATTGTTCGGGTATTTGCGTCCAATCCAATAACAAAAAAATCGCTTGAAATTCCCACTGACCGTGACGTGTCGAATATGTGCTTTAGTGTGTGTTATCATAAGTTTCAGTTATTGATTATAATTTAGTGGTCGTACAGTTTCTGTCAAGATAGCCGCAGAGCGAAGAGAAAATAATGTAACAAATTGTTGCGTAGTAGCTCGTTACCCAAGCGCCTTTCACAATATCGCAAGGACGTTTGTGCTGCCTTTGTTTATATACCAATATTATAAAGAGGAATTTTGTATCGAATGAAATCATAACCGGATCGTTTTCTATTCTTTCACTAATAGCGTGCCATATAATATCTGTTTTCTCAACAACAATACAAGGAACGGCGGTCCAATTTTTGATTTCGTTATCCATATCATGTGTATGAAGCTGGGTTTTTTCTTTTTATAGGGAAGAATAAAAACACTTTTCAGTGCATATTTATTTTTCTATCGGCTTCTATTCGGCTTGTTTAGAGGTCGTAGTTCCTAAGACTTGAAACAGTTTTTACACAACACAGGCAGGGTACTACTTCCAACCTGAACTGCTTTTATAAATGAGACAAAAAGTTTAAAAATCGTTATATTTAATGATTGCAATGATCAGCTTTAACATGAGCACTTTCATTGGAGGACGATTACTTTGTTTGCGGCCGTGACAGAATCAAGGTCGGCCATTATGTCATTTCAACTGTTGCGTAGATAAAAAAATAACCGGCTTCCGCCGGCAGCTCCGTGTGGTTTTCGGTAATCGTGATCATTACTCATTATATTTTTATAAAAACATTGTTAAGGCATCCGAAGAGAGGGCAATATCCCATTTTTCTAATGTCATTGTTAATATACTTTCGTATTATTTAAATGGGAGGCGAAAAGAATAACCCTATTTGGTTTAGCTTATTTTTTAAGTTAAAAAAACAAGAATACGTTTTTTATATATAAATATTTGTGTCATGAAAATTCGCTGCATTAAAAACGAATATGGTCAGTTTGGAAAATGTCTCGGAAATGGTGTCTTCCAGCGTTTTACATGGATGTTAGTTGTTACTACGAAGAATAGGTTTTTTCTAACATCGACGTAAAATACCCTTGTAAATCCTGGTGCACTGGATGGTTGGAATTAATTCATATGTTAGTCATTTACGAATATCGAAATACGGCTTAATAATGCAAAAAGACATTGATTTTACATAGGTACATACAACAGGTATTCGCCTATTTTTATCTCTTCTATTGAATAAGGAAAAACGAGGCGCGCGTCTAAGCCTACTTTATCTCTATACAATGCAAAACGTACTCTATTCTCAACATCATAAATCATATATTAGCACCCCCGTTACTGAAAACTCCGGCGGAATAAGACTTTTACATAGAATGTTCTTATCGAAAGCGCCCTTTGTCGTCAAAAGACAGCTGAATTGATGAACAACGGAGAAATGCGTTTTAATGTTCTTTCGAATTACTATTTACAACTAAGGGATTCGTCGTAAATGGATTTTTAAGATACTATTTGGTCAGTCTGAAATTACTTACTTGACGTCTTTTATTAAGTTAAATCAAGTAATTATTTATCGATGTGTTCTTTGATTAATATTACGTTATGGAACGCAAAGCATTATTTTACACGGAATCGAATTAGGTCACTTAAATTCATACGAAAGTTCTGAGACGGACTTTGGCATTACTGCATACAGCAAGTAAGTAGTAATGCGAAAATCTCTCTCGAATCATCGAAAAATCTAAAATAGTAAGGTTGTCTATAGACTATAGAAAACAATAATATGTATATCACAATTCATTTCTATAGAAAATCTAACCATCATTAACAGAGCTCTGGTAGTTAAGAAATCTTTTAATAAGTTAAATGTATAAGCGATCAGCCTTTATTGGATAAACTTGACAAGCGATAGAAGCCATTATTGTTGCATAACTTATTTGTAATATTTACGAAGGAAAAGCATTCACGAAATTTTTAACATTTGGATCAACAACCAAAGTGAGTACACTTTAAAACATTACTATTTGTATATTCTGTATTTTTTATACGGTCGTGCTCTGAAGATGTTTACTAACGGCCGATAGAACGCACTTTCTTAATCTAAGGGACAACTTCTGTGTTATACACTGACGATTGATGACTAAAAGTAATTAAAAACCATTTCTTAATTTCTTCATAAATTTGCTAGTTATATGTAAGTAAATATAGAGTTAAAATTCTAGTTGAGATTTACTTTTTAGTCAATTATTGTACATAGTTCGAATAACTATTTTCCAAAATTACTCAATTTTCCAAAATGCGTACCACCGACTGGGTTTAATTTGGTCATGGGGTGGTAATGAGTTTATCGGGGGCCTTGCTTTAATGGTTTTGTCGCGTGACCGTCGGTCTTAGGATAATCTTATTATGGTGTATATATAGGTACATAGAGTTACAATGTTCAAGCATTTGTGTATGATGCTCATATGCGGTTAAGTCGTGAGATCTGCTAGTCGTGGCTATAGATTTATTTAGACTTAATCTATTCTGAATAAAAAGTTAGCTGTTTGGATGGACCAGTGAAACTAAAGGCGCAAAAGTAAAGACCCTATTTGGTTCAGCTATAACGTTTTTTCTAAATTAGAAAACTAGAATTACGTTTTTTTTAATGTATATTTTTGTCATTAAATTTCGTACCATTAGGATTTAAAGATGATGTCTTTTAAATGGTGACCTCCAGAATTGATGCACATTTGAGCCCTATTTATGACATTTTCCATAACTTGGTAGTAATAATTTGATTCCTAAAAAGAAAAAAGATTATTTTATATTACACTTCATGTGCTCTAAGGTCGTTATTTATGTCAATAAGAAAATAAGAACCTCGTTTGTGGTGGTCGTATGTGAACAAATCTGTCTTGCCAGAAATGGTCTGATGTTATGGAATACAAAGGAAATTATGTATCTACCGTCCACTATATAATATTCTGTAAAGAACTCTCAAGAGATAAAACTGCTGCTGTTAGCGAATATATTAATTATTACTAACGTAACCATAAAATACGTTTTCAAAATATTATCTTTAATTATACATATGTGGTAACTGCTGTATAATATAAAAGTTCAAGCAATACGTAGTTTCTTAATAAATATTTATTGCATTCGTCTTAAAACCAAACAATTATCACCCTAACGTATTGTCTAACATTTCAAAAATGAGATTGCGAATATTGAACGCAAGAAGGATCCGGCTTTGTTGCGACATTGCATTCCTCTCGAAACCTTGACGATGCGCTAGACCAACGCGATCTGCTTCGTAACATATTATATTTAGTTAAACATTTCAAACAAGACATTTTTTGATACGTAAATTTCTAAGTCTTATAAAGGCACCTCTCTATTACGTTAACATTAATTTTAATTAAAGGATTCAGGCGTTATTTTGCGGAAGTCCATAGTATAAAACCCTAATAGATCAATCTACAAGCTAAATACTCTGCGAAAAATCCCATAACGACGACGTACTTTTCGATGATTCTCATTTTCGCGGAGTCTATTTAGGGTTTTGTAAAGGATTCCACTTTGCACACATTTTAAAAATTATACATCTGGCTTATTTGGGGTGAACGGGTACAAAGCAAAATTGCCAGCTGTATTATAAATACCTATACCTATGACGCTCAAAAACCTCAGCAAACAAAAACATTGGATGAAATCTTCACTGTTAAACCAAATGACAAAGAAAACCTTTCCTCTTTTCCTTGTTATTCCTCTTAGCCGCATTTTATTACCAAAGCAAAGATCCATGTGGATGTATTATTTATTATCCATTACGCCTGGAAACCGCAGCTGAGTTATGGTTCTAATTTAAATTTTTTATGAAACCTATATTTTCCAATGATAAAAGTGCAATACTAAAGGTCGTAGATATTAAAAATAGATTTATTATGCTTCCTTATTGATATCGAGATGTTTGTCAATTTCATAGCAAACAGAAACTTGCAGGATATAGCCGGGCTAGACAAACGACACAAGCTTTTATATTATATTAATATTAAAATAGGTGTCCTATGGTAGTTTCGGTACATTAGTGAACTACATCAATAGTAGTTGAAAGGAATACAGTTCTAACTGGTTTGAGGCAAGTAGTGCATAGCTATGTTTTACATCAGATACGCTCTGCACACACGTATCTTTATGCTATCCTTCAATTTTCACGTACATTTAATAGTATTAGGAAGTGCAATATAACTTTTAATTGAACATTTAAAGGCAATTGTTAAATCTTGGAAGTATAAATAAAAATAGGTAATCGTCAAAGGATCATAGTGTAGTCTTGAAATCAGTTTTGTACTAATATTATGAAGATCGTATACAACCATGACACGTGACAACAAGATGACCAATGTATGTTTGATTTGGAACTATCAAAATGTATGAAAAAGTTTCTCCTATTTTTGAAAGTACCCTGTTTTATTACTATACCCGTTGCTCAGTGTAATGATTTAAATGTCTTTGTAAATAAAAGACAATGCAATGCTAGTGTTAGGTATAATTTAAAGCTGAAACTTTTAAATCCATCTAGTAGGTCCTCCTATAAAAAACAATTTAACTAGAATCATATTGGTATAATGAAGTGATCATTCAGCGCTGCGAAGCCGCACAAATGATTAGGCAGACGATGCTACAAATTAGATTCAATACTTTGCGACTATTTTAGTCACAGAGTTATATGCGTAAATAGTTTTAATTTTCATTTAGCGAAATCTCGAATTTCCAAAATGTTATATTTTTTGCGCTACTGTTATGTTACCATACGAGGCTACTTTCAAGATATACGTACATAAGTATTCTTTTCATTTTCCTTAAAAGTAGCATTGTATTTTTAAATGATTTTTAGTATTAAGGATGTTATTACTACCGGTAAACGATTATATTTAAAAAATGCTATTATTGTATCATAAAAATATTTTAATATTGCCTGACTATAAATATGGTTTCTTTAATAGAAACTGCTAGATATTATCATCTACAGACGAAGTAGCAAGATGTATATGAAATAATAGAGGAATTCTTGATTACAATCTTGGAGTACCTACCTCTGATTGAACTGTAAGAGCTCATATTGAAGCTCTTTCAATACAGTTTTATTTTAGTTCAATTACATTTATTTGATTGATTTTATTCGGTTCCTTTTAGTTTGAACAGACTGGACGGACCAATTCGTTTTGGTTTTATATGGTCCCGTGATCTAGGGAAAAAATTTCGCTGCTCGTCTGTCTGTCTCATGTACCGTGATAGTTCGAAGTAGGTCGGAGTTACGACCTGACATTACCCCGCTGCTGGCTCTCTCAATATTTTACTGTTATACGCGAGTGTTTATTTAATTTTAATTATAAGTTTATTCATCCCCATGAAACGGTAATCGTAAAGATACAAATTTATGTGAATTGTACAGTGAAAGAAAGTCATTGTATATTTCAGATGCTTTATTGTAAAAACATGTAAAAAACCTAAGGCAGCTTTATACTCTTATAATACCTTTTTCATATTAACAATATTATGTGTGAATGTTTGTTCGGATTTCACATGACTATTTCGAAAATGACAATTCTTAAAGGTTCGCTTAATTCGGTTTACCTTTGAATGATGTCTACGCAAAAATGTATTAGGAGCTTAGAAACATTTAAAGCTCTCCAACAGTGAATATTCTCTTGTATATTTGAGCTTCGAAATAAAAATACATTATCCGGCCTTAAACACATTGTATTAAAGGCTTGGTTAGCTTAGCCAAATGTTATTGTTATGTGGATAAAGCTACTTGGCCATTCGGTATACTTACTTAAAAGGTTTCGATAATATTGCCCACTCGTAGAACACTAGCACATACACTGTTGAGTATTTCAATCAAAAATCTTAACAATGATTATATACCGACCCTAAAAATAATAGGCTCTGTATGTGTGTCTGGGATTGCCTATAATTGCGCTGTTTTTTTGGTTTGAATACACAATATCACAGTCGTATACACAAAAATATATATAAACCTGCTCACAGTAAAGGCATTCTATAAAATAAATTGTTTCGTAACTTAATGATAATTTCTAAATATATTTAATGATTTAAAAGTAGATCGAAAATGGGTAGAAACAACGATAACGGATAATTGTAAGTAACATAGTAGCCCTTATTAAAATAACTAAATGAATCCTGCTTGCTTGTCCCAAAATATTGCAGCGTCACGCGGTATATGTGTTCGCATTATAAGATGCTTGGTTTTATACACAAAAACTGTTAAACGTCAAACAAAAAACTAACATGTAAATGAAACAACGAAAGGACGTCCTCAACCGTGCTCAATGTTATTTATTTAAGCTAATTAATGTTAGAACCAATCAAGTCTTACATATTTTATTTAATTGAGTGATTCGTGGTAATAAATGACGCCATAAAATATTTTTAACCAATCTATGCCTTTTTGTTGACTTATTCATAAATCGTAATTCGTTTGAGTCAGTATTGTTCCATTTCATTCTGTCAAATGCTGTGATAAAGAGTCTAATCAGTATTTAAGTTGCAGGCTTTATTAGAGGGTATAAACAAAGATGAAAGATTTATTACGTAACTATCGAATAAATTCAAAAAATTTGAACAATTATAAAATGTCAGATAAGGTTATCAACTTTGAAAATTAAATCTTGATCCATAATGTTGATTCTTTACTTGCGATAAGTTTCAGCAATATTCTTGCATTATAAGTTGGATTATGTAAATTTGTTTTTTAATTTACATAGATAATGTAATTTTACGTTTAGCATAGAAATCTGAGCGTTTAACTCGTCAAGTCATATAGATTTTATTGTTAATATAACCCAAATTTTCATTTTCATTTATTCTCGTATAAGCGGCCTGTTTTTTAATAAAATAGCGAGCCAAACAAGGCAGCTGAAACGGTATTACTACAACTATATAGTTGTATATAAAATTGTTTATAGAAAATAGAATACTATATTGAAATTTGATAAATTTCGTGTAAATCGAAAAGGTCTTAAATTTATTTTGTTTTGTTTTCGTGCTTTTATACACAAAAAAAAATTCAAATAAGCTTTTTATATAAGTACTTACCAACCCAAAGCTATTATTCTGCTGAATTTACAAATCAAAGTATCGATTCGTTTCGAAAAGAAAAGAAAAGAAAAATGTAATATTTGGAAGCATATCCGTTTTTATGTACACGAATGTAATCGACGCCAGCTTCACAATAAGAAAGTTACGTCAATTAAAAGTTATAAAAGTGGCAAGTGGCTAACAATGAAAATATCCGATAAGTCGAGTGGCAATTTTCAGCTCTATAGAGTTTACAGTTGAGATTATGGCCCATTGTCCGTTGTTAATGCCTGCTGATGGAGCTTTTTAATTTTTTCAAGTATATTAACCAGGATATACTCATATAATGTCTGTCTATGCCGTAACGTAATCATTTTACAAATATATATGCATTCTCACGATTCCTAATATATATTAATATTTAAACTATGCATGATAATCACAAAACTTTGAAAGAAAGTAAAATATACTACTACTCTCTCAAAGTTACATTTAAATTGTATTTGCGTGTTAGACCCATTTCTTACCATGAGCTTCCAACCCCAAAGATTTCCCCTTTTGCCACTTTTAATTCCCATTTCGTAATAGTAATCTCTGTATATTATTTTGAAGATTATAGAATTGCATCAGTAATTGCATCTCCGATCTAATAGATTGCGTAAAGACTTTCCCTAGGACATTAGCCTAGTGCGGCGTGACCTAGCTTTGTTGCGCAAGAGTCGCTGACAGGCGGTTAGCCGCACGTGAAGGTGCTTGGCGCCGGTATCGGGTTTAAACCTGTTGTTAGGCTTTTATCACTAAATTTAATATGGAGTATCATGTCTTTTATTTCGCATGGAGTCTGTCTGTGCGGTAATGTAAGTCCTGGATGTATGTAATATCATGTAAATATAGATTTATTGAGAACACATTTGATGTGGAGAAATATAAAACCTTTTTTCAAAGGTCTGAAGATTTATCTTTAATCACAGATACAAAAGTGTGTTCCAACACAACCTGTTGCCGGAAAATGTCCTTTCCTTTGATATCATAATTGGAAAGTTCCCAAGTAGAATGTGTAAACCCACGCTTTTTAATAATTATGTTAATTTTATCACAGGTAATTAACGTCTCTTTGGGTCAACTTATCAGCTTAATTTGTAAGTGGTTTTCTTATATTTCTGCTGTTCCTATTAATATAATTTTTCATAAATGTAGTTGAAATAAAGACGATGATCCATTGTTTATTATTTAACGTAATAATTTGACGAAAAGAGACAAAATATTGCTTCACTTTAAAATGTCAATCAACTAGAATAAGGGATTTACAATTAATTGCCTCGCTAGACAGAATATTTATATAACAATCTATTTAAGGATATACAAAAAGGTTACAGTGACATCTTGAAAATCAAAACTGATGATACATATATTTAAGTAAGTTAAATGTGAGCGAGGTCTATATATATGCAACCGACACTGCGTTTTATAGCTTTACGTCTGTATATTATTTTAATCAATAAAATAAAATAAAAACAAGAGATATTTTTTGATAGCTAAAAGATTTTAAAGTTTTTTTAATAACAAGAGGCTCATTTAAATTACATTTTAACCTACGATCTGAACATAGCCAAGTGATTAATGTCCTATGCTACGGTTTTCGTAGCAACGTAGCTCAGCGTAGGTGTCTACGAATGACGTCAGCGTAACCCCAGAGAACTGTACAATTAACTAGAAAGTCAGATCCAACTTGTAATTGGTCGATTCTGATGTTCTGAAGCAAACTTGTGCTAGCTTATTTAATAGCTATTACACAATGTATATGTATGTAACCACTTTTATTTAAGTCTATTTTTATTCACGCAAAATAATATTTTTTTTTAACTTTTCCTTACTACTTTTATAACTTTCTGTATGAATCTAGTATTACAAGAGAAGAACTGGCTTCTCAATCATAGGTGATACCAAGCTGAGAAGCCAGGGATTCTATTTTAATGGTGTAATTGCAAAAAGAATGAATAAAGAATTAAAAAAAGATCATTTCATTAGCAAAAGGGGGTGAAGTCTCATGATATATTCTCCCTTGGAGAGATGTGATCATGGTTTGAAAACCAAATTAATAATAATAAAATTTAATATTATTACACCGCTCTTTCATATCTATCAATTTGTCGTCTCCGTATTAAACAATAGCAATACGTGTATAAATCAAAATCAAAGAAGATAACAAACACCATGTGAACCGTGTTCGGTTCGTTACGTTTTTGACTCAGCAACGTCATTAAATCGTCATTCACCATTAGACAGTTGATATCCTTATACTGCAAATAATAAACAAATAAATAATATATGACATTTCATTAATATGACACCGTTCCGTTTAGGAATTTCCTTTGATGTCATTTCTCTCACGTAACATACAAACGATTAATTAAGACAAATGTATTATTAATTACGGCGAAATGGTTCTATTTTCTGCCAATGGGTGGTCAATAACGTATTGTAAACAACACTGACTCATCACATTCAGATTAATTAAAACTTTATTCTATTCCTTATTGAATTTTTAGGTTTCCGTAGTTAAGGGTAAAAACGGGCACTTTAATATTGAGACTACGATGTCCGTCACCGGCTTGTACCTGATGAAACATTGTAATCAGGCAGTTGAAATTTTCATAGATGATGTATAACTGCGTGTTAGTCGGACTCAAATAAACTTTTCTATTTCTTGTTTGGCTGGTTCTCACAAAATCTTTCCTACAGTAACCCAATTCATTTTCAAATCTCTATATATATTTATAAATCTCTATACACCACCAGTATTGAATCTATCATGTTATTATTGCTACTTCATTGATTAAGCTGAAATTTCAATTATTATTGAGTTTTATATCCATAGCCATAAGCTGTATCCGTCTGTTATATATAATGGTAGATAAATACTAAATCAAGAATTGCGTTATACATACCGTAACCTTCTAATTAATGATGGGTTAAATAAATCTGTCATGAATTTATATGAACGCGAAGAACCGTTTTTAGCTAATATAATTTACCTTACGAAAGTACTTTATTTATCAGATACTCGTACAAAAATACAAGTTAGCCTAGACATTCCTATGAAACCTTAATATTGACGACTATTCTAAATGACATTCTTTTACTTTCTTAAAAAGTAGGCATAATATTACAAAAGCGTTGAAACTCCTCACCTAAATACTGTACAGCTTTGTTTAATGATAACACGTAATTTTCTGATGATACTTACTGAATATTCATTTATTTTCTAATATTAGAAATTTATTTTTGTAATAACTTTGTGTTTGAGATTGGAGAGGCGCGTGGGTTGTATTTTAATCGTTACGTCGCTCATAGTTTCTAGTAAAGCGTCTATTTTAAATACTCCCTATATTTAATGTTTAATACATACATTTTGATTGAACATTAAATATTAAATTCAATAAAAATATCAAGCATACTCCTCGAGAAATCAAAATAATTCTGTTGTAGTTCAGTTTTGACAGATGTCAGTGGCATTAAAACAGATAATCTTTTCAGAAAAGGTATTGTGGAATAAAAAAATCACTTTGCGGCGGTTTGCACTTCCCTTAAGATTGCCTTCTCGTTTGCCTTATAAAAATGGTGAAAACGTAGGGAATTTAAGATGAATTTAATATTAAAAAATAAAAACCACAAACATTTCTCAACATTCCACCTATATATTGTAAAATATGTTATTATTTATTTTACGCCATTATTCACCTCTTTGTTTCATAAAGCAAATGTAGTTTTGAGGCAAAAACAACATTTATTCTAGAGCATTATGTTTGCACATTCGTTCAATATGTTATATTTTGCACCGTTCAAATCACTTGTTTAAATATTTGTTCTGGATTGTGCGCAGCTACTGATAATTCAAGGCAATTGGGTCTTTGACAGTGATACACGAAACTAATACGTTTGTAATTGTGAGTGTTTAAAAAGAAATAAGTCGCCAGGCGATGTGAAAAAAGTGCGGCCATCTTATTTCATGGTGACATCATATTATTGATAATTCTGACTTCTGAAATCTGTTGCGAGGTTATTTTTTTAATGCAAAATAACAATTTATTTAAACATTTTTAGTAAGGTTATTAAAAAAATATTTGAAAAGCTTGTTAATTGATATAAGATTTCGTTTATTTTCGCTTGAGAGTATGTAAAATAAAGTGATAATTTGAATAATAAAATAATAGTTAGTCAGACCAGAATTTGAGCAAAGATACTAAAGTTACAAGAAGCTGATAAGCGATAACATACTTTATAAAATGAAAGGTCAAAGAAATGAGCAAAACTATAGGTTTTGTTATTAAAATACCCAAACAAAAGTTGTAGATAATATTATCTTCAAAAATTTATCAATTTTCCCCTACGAACCCCCGTTTCTGAGATACTTGTTTCAAAAAGTTTTTGATGATAATTTATTTCTATCGCGAATATAATTCTAAGCATAACTCATGAAACATTCATGGCTAAAATGTGTTTAACGCCACCTCGACACGATGACCGCAACATTTTTTTTTATACTTTAGAACTGTAAGAATTAATAATGGATTTTAATTTAATTTCAACTAACAGGATGTACCATCTCTCAAACTTTGTAGATATTGTAATTAAAAGCTGTAAAAAATGGCGCCTACAGACGTAGTACGTAAACATATCGCGCTTATTAATACCACTTATCACACAATTATATGCAAACCTAAAAGCACTCCTTAGTGCTAATTTTAGACCTTTCTGCCCTGATTCCTGTATTCGTTGCCAACAGCATATCGTCCCGCCAGCCGGCGCCTCGTCGCCGTCTGATCGCAGCCTCAATTAACACATAAACAACTCAGCAACAGGCTGACACGCCCTACAATCATATTAAGCCTTATACTGTTACCGTTTTATTATTTTGTCACGCGTCTATGTTACAATTTATCAACTAGTATTTACCGTGACACTAGCGAGACAAGAGTTGAATAGTTCTTCCAAGCTGTGTGAAAAATATAAATGGGTATTCATATTCGATAGTTCAGGATGTACTGTGCGATGTAAACTCAGCCAGTTAGGCCGCATATAAATAGAATATATATAAAAATCATACTCTGACGTAATTTGTATTTGTATAAGGGCAGATGTTAATCACAAGTTATTCAAGGTTTAGATCAGAGACGATTTGCATAGATTCTAAATCCGTTTATAATCCTCAATATTATGGTAATATTGGTTTATTCAAAGCCTGCAATTGGGGCTTTGAGAATACTTTGATTTGATGATCAGTTTAGATTAATTGTATTGTGTACATTTTGCCGAAATTTGATCCCTTTCAAGGGCGTTAACCACTGACCCAATGATACAAATCGGACAAGGGCAAGCCGGGATCGCACACGTTTTTTGTTGTCATGGCGTTTATAAAATAATCTTTGAAAATGTACAGCTCGGTGACTGATAGACGGAAGGCTCAGTTAAAGGATTCCGTTCTACCCTTGGGCACGGGACCTAAAAAAATATAACTAAACTTCTCCACGCAACTAAGAAATTTCAGAGATTATACGATATTCCCAAAGTTTTACGTATTTGGCAAAATTGGTTGTTCATAATAATCGAATAGAATTGTAAGCACGAAGCTCGTAACTGTATATCCTGAAATATTCAATTACTTTCCCAGACGTCTTATATTCAATTTGAGATAAATTTAACGAAATCAAAGCTCGCAGAGTGAAGCTTGTCCCAGAACAATTACATTGTTTACGATGTCCGACATTGGTCACGTAGCTTATTGTTTCTTAGGGACCTCCACCGGAAGTCTTTCGCAAATTATTTTCCAAATGAAAGTACTCTTGTCTTCGTCTAGTTTGGACATAAAATTAATTTTTTTTTTACTATGACTACAAGAATTGTGTATAAAACTTGCCTTACTATGACTTATTATTAGTTACCATTTTATTTGTTGGTTTATGTTCATGATATTAAGCCTTTTTGTTTATCTGAGTTGATTGAGTTAAAGTTAAAGTGCGGTTTACGATATGGCGAATAAAAAAAGGACTCACTACATCTCGTTCAAACCAACTTCCGGTGGAATTTTGGATTGGAGAATGGTAATTGTTTTAGAACCTACACTCATTTTACTTGTCACTTCAATTCAAAATATTGGGAACTTCCAAAATAGATAGTTCTCTTTCTATTTTTGTGTGAAATTCTTAATGCGATTCACAGTATACATCAAGTTCTCAATAATTTAGTTCGTAAAGTTTCGATAAATCGATATGACGAATCCGTCCGTTTTTGTGCCATTTAGCTAGGGTATCTTAAAAGTATATAATGTCAAATATGGAGGTATAAAAGCACGTGAAAACGGTCGGAGATGTCAGAATGCATCAGAATATCAAATATGCAGAGGTAGGCAAGAATGTAGAAATAAAAAATAATCTTAAAAGGCATGAGGCAACAGTAACATTTAGTTCTAATCTCGTCCGTAGGTTCTTGTATTAATCTGACGTTTTCATTCCGGTCCAGTGTGCTTTAACATCGTATGGATGATTCGCAATTCACACACAATTAGCAACAATGTATCGTAAATATATGTTATATTTACTCAATCAGCATACACATTCACTGTTGCACACGCCTTGCGAAACTTTGCTAATTCTCTCATAATTTGTTAACGTGTGTACATAGTTTATGTGCTATTCTGAAATCAAATGCTTTTGAAGTATTCTATTTATTTCAACTACCAGTAAGGAGATTCCTTACTGTCCTTCTTCGGACAGGCGTAAAAATCTTCGTCAATATTTGGAAGTAGATGAACTCGACTGCAATCGAAGCGTTTATAACTACACTTAAGGTCTGCCGGGGACTAAGGGCCATAGATAAATTTGTCTCAGCCATAATGATATCCTGGGAATATTAATGTGGTGGTTTTCCGTTGCCTTCCACATCGCTGTTTGCTGGTTTACCAACAATCTGACTGACGAGTGTACAGGCTTTACTAAGCTCTCACTCATTCGGCCTACCACCTACGCAGCTGCCCGTAGGTGGAGGAGGATAATGCCTAGTTACCGGCGGCATTGACTCGCCGTTTCAAAACGTTCTCATTGGATCTTGGTAGTATTTCCTGAAAGAGCCTTTCCTAAGGGCTCCTCGCTACACCCTCCAACGTTGCCGGTGTGTGGTCGGGGACTGCATGCAGCAGCTAACCGCAATATCTTACAGTCGTTCCACTATCCGCCACCTGTGGACCCCGGTAGTAGCCCACACCTAAGCCCTACCATTTTTGCAGCATATATTTTCATTTAGGAATAAATTTTCATTTTTAGTTTGGACATAGTGGGATACATATAAGATAAAGGTATATCTAAATGCTGTGACAGGTTTTCTAAACTTTCGCGTCTATAATATTATTGGGGTTCCATACCCGGAACTGTGTTTACAATGGATATTGTAGAATTTACTGTAACGTAATATAATTAAATATACAAATTTATCTTGCGTCGATGAGTTGTGTCGTTTGTCGGGTCATTACCACTTAAATGTTGCATAGCTAAGTGTTTCTTTTAAATTAGTTAATAATAATAATGCTTGTTACCTTGTTAAAATGAGTTGAAAACCTTTGATTATATATATTTAAATAACAACATTAATATAACAACTAAAAGCTAAATGCCAAATTGTTTTATATTTTTAATAACAATTTTTTTATATACCTTATGTATTTAAATAAAATAATATTCTGATTGTTATTACCCGAAATATGGAAATTTCGCGATTCTTTGTTAAAAATATTATTATAATATGTATTTATTGTCATATCAGAACATCACATTTTGAGAAGACAATTGTTCTGCTGTATTTCAAATGGTTGGTTATAACATCCTTGAGAAGCCATCCCAATAAGTAAAAACTTCCAGCCCTGTTAACAAGAAAACATGCAGATGAAAACTTTTTCCAACTAGATTAATTAGTGCCACTGAACTTAGAGAAGAGCTATGTACATATAATAAAATATAGAACCTAATTATCATTTGGTTGCTAGTTTTAAATATAAAAACTATTAAATTTTGTATGTGTGACACAATGTCTTTTCGTGCGGCTTCCAAAAGCTTAGAGGTAGTGAACCTGTCTTCAGTCAGTCAGAAGTCAATATTAATGCGTACTTTTCAGCTTTTTTATTCGTCCTATTCTTTCCATAAGACTATCAATGTTATATAACATACCCAATAATAAGAAGTCTTAGAAAAATACGATATAAATAAGAAACATGATGAAATTATGTGGAACGATTGTTTATAAGATTGGAATCAATGAGCCGACGGTAAAATTGACTTTTAATATACTGATTACTCGGGGGAGTATTGCCGGGTTATTGTTTTTATGGCTATGAGATAGTTAAACATTTATAGAAAGACTCCTGCGGGATTGTAATGGGGAATTTATTATCTACATTTCATAAAGGTTACGTTATTACGTACTTTTAATGCGTAATACAAAAAAACCCACTTTTGACTCGTTTCTTTATTTAAATATATTATTATAACATCCGTCGCTTTATATAAATGTAGTATTTAAACTTAGATGATTTATAGACTAATCAATGTTAAAACCCATGATTTGAGAATGATACGGCAACAAACATTGAAGCACAATTATGTGAATAATTGCTCATCTTACAAAGTCATTTGGCGAGTCATTACCGAGATAAACGTTCCTACTTCCTTTTTCAAATAACTCGTTTCTCAAAATAGATATAGGTCATAATAGCAGAAAATTGTCGCAGTGTCATACTCACGCCCGTTTTCTGGAAATTAACTAATCGATTGTCAATTTTCTGGTCAACTGTTAACTGAGTTTTGTAAAGCACAGATGTCTTACATTTAACACAAAAATTACGCATTATTTTAACCAAAATTTAATCAAGGATGTTCAATATTTTAAGCGGTATTGTTTGAATAAACAAAAACTGACATACTTATAAAATTGACAATCGTTCGAAAACTGGCCATTGAAAGGCTAATCCCCTGTGAGAGAAATGAGACATATTCTTGGATAAGGAGACGTCAGCAAATGTACACTTATATTTTGGTAACGGTAAAACAACTTTGGTATAATATTGCTCCTTGTCAAGTTTAGTTAGGAAGTTAATGATTTTAAGGGCGTGTGTTGATATATGATCCATCATCGGTCATTGAACCGCTTTTGTGGTTTTATTGTTACTTTATTTTGTATAAACAAAATGTTTTATTTTGTGACATATTATACATAACGAGAAAAAATTTCGTTGTGTTTAGTCACAGAAGCGTTATTTTTTTTATAAAAAAGGATCAAGGTTTTGGGATACAGCCGGGTTCCTCGCTACGTTACTTTTTACGTACAAGTATGAAATATACGACCAATCTACTGGCTCAGCCAGGATTCGTTATATGACGTAGATCATACGATTGAATCTCGGTGGTTCAATTTTACCCACCATTTATTTAAAAATTTAAATCCAAAATTTATTTATATTCATGATTATGATCAAGAGATTGAAGGAAGTTGCTGTGGTAAAAAAACACAATCGATGTAAAAAAAACTACTAAAACTAACAATCTACTGATCGCAAAGGTATCAAATTGTAGTAATAAACGTAACGTAAACATAAATAAGTATGGTATGTCTGCAACAAGATAGATAGACCTTAGGAAATAGACGGAGGTCTAATTTAACCCTCTAGTAAGATTATCTGATTGCATTTAAAAAAAATTGCTAAAATCACTTTACAATGCATTTAACTATATAAAACTCTCATTTAAAGCGGAAAGTTGTGGACAAATTATTAGCATTATTCAAAAGCTTTGCATAAAAGGTTATTAACAAACTAAATCCTCTCGGGTCCGTAAAGTTACCTTCATAAGCAACAAAACGAAAATATGCTGGAGCTTTTGAGCTTTTATTTTAATTTCAGTCATTTGACTTTAAGGTTGGTTTGCATCAATCTCCATTCTGAGATAGAAGTAGAACGTAAGGGGAGATATTTTGACCTTATTATGTATACAACTTTTTCAATGGGTCGTCCAGTTTGGGCTGCACCTGTTCGAGCAAAAGATCTATATCTACTGGGCTTGTTCTAAAATAACATACTAAATTCCTTATTTTTATGAAACTTTAATGATATAATTTAATGACCGATTTATTAATTTAGATGTGCGCGCTCGCTTATAAAAATTATATATAAAGCCAAAAGCGAATAGGACTCGCGTACAAAGGGTTCCTTACCATTATTTGAGGATAAAACGGGAGTTCCCATAAATATGTATTTTATTCTATTTCATGACATTTTGTTGTGGCCTATAAAAATATACAACTGATTATTGACAATTCATTAAAAGTAAAGTATTTAATTCAATTTTCATCCTAGAGAATAATTTTAAAATCACGCTGCAGATAAATACTGGTCAAGTTCACCGCGCGTATACGATGAATGCAGCTCAATAAAACAAAGCGCACAGATTACATTGCATATTACAAAAAGCACAGAGAAAGTATAACTGCCCGCAGTAGCATTAAATACCTGCCCTAAGTGAAATAAATTAGGTCACACATGATCGTGGCTGTATATTTCTATCGACAGTTCATCGTTATCATTAAGCGACCTACTGAGAGGTTTTTCAATCAATTGCACACACTAGTGTTGGCAAAAATATATCGATGATAGTTTTGTGTTAAGATAGTTACGAGTTTCATAAAAAATGTTTATGATGTAATAGGAAATGGTATAAAATGCCTATTTAAGGCTGAGGTTTTATTAACAAAATTTGTTACTTTGTATAGTTACAGATTATAAGTACTTTAATATTAGGCACCACACGTGCACAAATACAACAGTCGTAATTTGTCAGGACTATGCGATACAAAACTTTCAAATTTAATAATTCATCTTGCCTGATTATTTCACGTGAAACGAGAAAAATTAAAGCCCAGCATTCTATATCACCAACACCAAAATTTTTAATGTTATAAAACCTAACATTGTATTCCTTGCATATGAAGAAAATAAGTAATTTGTTGAGAAATACTTGGAAGTCACGTGGCCCCATCCCTACTCACAGCAGGAGGCTAAATTACCGCCCGCATCCGGTCATCGAACCCCGCCTACAGCCTTTCAAACGACCAATATAGCTGAGCTACGTAATACCGGAAAATTCCTTCATCGTCTGGACGAACTGAGCTTCAAAAACAGTGGTCAATCTCGATTTATTTTTCTTTTTAATTTATGCGAAATGCTTTTGTAATAATAGCTTTAAAATGTAGACTTGATGAGAGAAGACGTATGGATTAAAATTTGTTGTTATATTTGCATCTATTGCAAAAATATTTTTCCTCTACATGATGTAATACAATTATTTGACTTATCTCTAGTTCAGTTTAATTTAGGTAAATTAAACATTATTCTTAACACGATTTGAGTTCAAATGCGGGCGTTATCAGGTGTTATCACCTTCAAATAGACCAAACGTGATAATTTATTTAGTTTTGGTAATTTTAAAATGGGAATTTTTTCGTTCTGACTGCCTGCAATGTTTGACGAACCTTACGATAATATATACAAGACATATACAGCAGTATTTAATAACTTCGTAGATAGTAAAAATGTAGAGTTAAAGAAAAAAATATGGCTCTTAATCGTAGAGAATAATATTTTAAATTTTTTATGATTATATCCCCATTATAAAATAGGAGAGCAAACGAACTTTTGGGTGGCGTAATTGGCAAAAGTCGCAGACCATAAGCATCCACACTAGCGTTGGAAGTCGTATCCGATTGGGAGGACCTCTGCTAATATTAAGGCCAATTAGAAGAACAAAAATGTCTTTTTATTCTACGCGATTCGTTTTTCTAGTATAATGTAAATTCTTACAATTTTAGAAGCTATATGTCATGACACACTGTGCAAGGAAAGTATTACGACAGGCATTCTGCCGGGGGTAATCTGTGCAGTCACGCACGAGGAAGCCCTCTTTACCCACGGGACAGAAATTTTACACATTCACCTATATTATGAAACATTAGTACATTTGATGCCAATATGATAAAACCCTAACCAATTTTAACACATTTAGAATACACACACATATCTTGGTATATTAAGACGGCTCAGATTTTTAGCCAAAACTGTCTGTCTTTCAGCCACCTTAGCTATTTTGTAGAGCTCTCCTCTGTTACGTATTTAACCAAGATTAAAATTGCTTAGCAAGATATTTGACCATATCGGAGTATTGTGACATGTCACGGTGGTGACCACCGGTAGACAATAGATTGCCAATATCACTTTATTATACATTCGTTTCGTCGTTTTTCACACTTCTTGTTGCAAATGGGAATTACTATTGCGAATAACTGATCCACCGAGGCAGGCGTGAGCTTCGATATAAAGGACGAATATTTTTTCAAAAGATAATGGATATACGTAAATGTTAAAACACGTGCTACATAGTATAAATACAATCTGCACGTGTCAGGCACGTGTTTGCTTTCAGGCTACGGATTAGGGAATTTCGTGCCATGAATAATAGCCGATTGGTGTACGCGCTGGGTCACTTTATCTATGCCATTTGTTTTTTGTATTAGCTTTGTATTAAATTGTTTCTCCTTCAATTGTCATGATAGTGAAAGCTATGTCAGCAGTGTTTTGTGATAAATATATATAATAGCTGATCAGGCAAACATGTAATTTCAATTTTCAATTAATAAATAAAAAATAAGAGTTGATCGTAGAAGGGTGAAAATTTAGGATTGTATGTATTTTTGTATGTTGTATCATAAAAAAATAGAACAAAAAAAATTGTCTAAAAAATAAAAAATAAATTTAGGGGTGGACTATCCTTAACATGTAGGGGGATGAAAAATAGATGTTAGACGATTCGAGTTTCAGACCTACTGAATACGCTCACAAAGTTCTAAGAATCCGTCAAGCCGTTTCGGAGGAGTTCAAGTTCGAACATTGGGACACGAGAATTTTATATGTGATAGTTACAGTCAGATTAATAAATCTAATAAAAATCAAAAAATTATTTCACGCCATATTTCGTGCATTTAAGACAAATACAAACGTATAGTATTTAGTATCATAAATACATAACGCCTAAGTGATGATATTTTTTGGATATCAAATATGCATTATACGGATATTGATTGACATCCGTTTCGAACCCGAAACTCGTTGCTCGCCAGCCCTGTGCGTCTACCATTGCAATTCAAATTGAAATAATCATGTACCTAACATACTGTTTTGTATAGATTTTAATATTTTCTTCTAATCTATGGGCTATGGCTTCTAATCTAACGCTATGAAACATAGTATTTTTCTTCAACTTAACAAACATAGACAAATTAAAACATACCTAAATTGATAAGCTGCAATTCTGTTGCCGAGGTGCTATTTTGTAAACAACTCGGTGGAGCAATAGAATGAATTCGATAAATATTCGATATTAGCTCGACTGCGTAATCTCCGTTCACTATAATATTAGGTTAGGTTCACTTAACTACCTTAAGAAATGTAAGCTGTGTAATGGAGCCATTATTGGTTCTAACACATCATATAAGAGCTTTGTTAAATACTATATATAAATTTATATACCACCAGTTTCTCAATCGAAGAGCGGAATAACTGGCCAAGAAACTCCTCCCTCCATTCTCTTCAATCGCTAAGTATTTTTTTTGTAAAATAGATAGTACATAGGGAAGTGGGAGCGGCCATTTGTTATTGTTAAGGAAATATAAATCATATATCTAATATGTTTATAATAATAATAATTTCAAATATGTTTCTTTAAATCAAGAAGAGACTCTAAGACTCAATTTGCTTTAGTTGATACAGAGATACTAGATTCTAGGAATAAACTTAAGTAGTTAACAATGATTTGTTAACTTGCAAGTAACTCATATGTTGTCCAGCGAGTGTTAATAAAAAATATTATTCCAAATAATTTAGTCTATTCCAACAATCCTTTCAACAAAGGAAAATTATAAAGAGGAAATATTTTTGCAATTTGGTTTAGTTGCGGTTTAATCATAATTACATAGGTAAGGTGAAATACTGAGAAATTAACGTCACATATACGCTCACTACAAATTTTCCAATGCAATTTTATATGTAATAACATAATTTATTTACCTTTGTCAACAAAAATGTTATAACTGTTTAAACATTCACACACTTTAATATTATTTAATTTTATTTATTCTATACACTTGACAGTGAGTAACTCTATTTGAAGGTAATGAACCTCACTACTATTGCAATTGCAGAATTCTCTCCGACGCTCTGAGGGACATTTGCCGCTAATTCGTAGGTAATTTGGCCATTAACTTTTTCTCACTCATTACAAGCATTCGTTCTAGCTGGATAGAGGTTGAACCACATATCTCGAAGAACGCGTCTCTCCAGCCATTCTGGGTGTTTTTCTGATTATAGAAGATTCAAATGCAAAGAAATATTAGAACAATCATAAAGACTATAAAGCGTTAGTATTAAGTAATTAAAAATAATATGACGTATAACCTTCGATACCTCCCTCCTGTCGATAGTATACAATTAGGGTTTTGTAATTGGGTTATTATCTCGTCAACACTGCTTTAATATTACAGAATTAAAATATTAGGGTTGTCGAAAGAGTAGGTTTAAGTTTAAATCCAAGTTTGCCAAGTTTGTTTGGCAAAATAAATGAAAACATTCTGAAATATGCAAGTGATAATCATCATTTGTTTCTCCAATAATTAACATGATTGACGATGTTCAATGGACACTACTTGATTTACAGTTAAATTTCAATATTAAGAATATTTGTTGTCAGGCTGAGATAAGTACACAATAATTAGAACACCAGCTTTCATTGTTATTACTTTAATTCGTTCTGGCTCGAACTGCCACAGTTCCCGCGAGAACATGGCAACAAATCATATTTGACTAAGAAACATTTTGTTTTTACGCCATTATGACAACTATTTCACACACACCTCGACGTTGTAGCAGTATTTTGCGTCTGATAGTAACCGTACTGTTTATACCTGGACTTCGAGAACAGGGACCAGGTGGCGCTGGCGCTAGAACGTATCTGTGAACCCTACCTAGCGACCGCCTTTCAGAACAGAGCGAGTTCATTCAGCCCTGTCTCTGACGTCCAGTGACCGACTTTACAACCTATATGTACCAACCACCAACCTTCAGAAATAGTTACTTGTTTCGTCTTTTAAATAATTTACCATTAATTAATTGTGTCTTGTGTAAATAAATCTTTGGGCCAAACCCAAGACATACATTGTTAAATTATACAAGCAATTTCAAATGATTAGTCAATATTCATGATTTTTAATTATTGCGTTAGAATTCTTATTAGAATACCTAATTGTTTGACGGCTAGATTTATGCAAAATTAAGTGTTGCGATGTAAACTGTATGGATTCGTGGAATACATCAATGTTTCTTTTACTCGTTTTTTTTTGAAAACAATAACATTATATCGTTTTAAAAGTTTTGTACAGCTTCTTCACTCACCACATAAAAAATCAAAACAGATTCAGTGAAGACTATCGATTGTAGGAACACAGAATTAATTATTTGACGTGTACAAATTATATGAAATGTTTCGACTCTAATGTTGTCTTTTATTGACATAACTATTACGCATTTAAAGAAAAACACTTTACTAACGGATTTAAGTTACGTATTTTCGCAAAACTTAAATATATTTTACATTATTATAAATTTTTCCGACGTTTCGCGTACTTTACTTTTTGTTTCGATTCTATTCTTAATTGGAAATAGTCTAAGAATAATTTCAATTCAGTGATAACGAATCTAACGAATGTATTACATAATTATTTTTATTTTGTTCAATAAAACTGGCTCGCGTTTTTAGCTTCTGTCAAAAAGTGTGGTTTCGGAAATCGAACCAAGGACACCAAGCAATTGTAATGTGAACTGGTCTATAATTCATTGTAAATAGATTTTGATAATTCTATTTGTGTATAAATTATGCAGACCAATGATAGGATAAAATCGCGGTACAAGATCACGTATCGCGGATAATTTGGTTTGAACAGTGCCTTTATGCACTGACCTATTGTGTATACAAGCTTAATTTGCACGTGTAACACATGAAAGTGGGTCACGAGGTAGATATAGACATATTTTTGAACACACATTCTACATAATACAAACAATTTAATCTTATATATAAAATTCTCGTGTCACAGTTTTCGTTCCCATACTCTTCTGAAACGGCTTGACTGATTCTCATGATACTTTGTGAGTGTATTGAGTGGGTCTGAGAATCGGCCAACATCCATTATTCATCCCCCTAAATATTGGGGGTAGTCTACGCCTAAATTTTATTTTTTAGACAAAATTTTTAGTTTCTATTTTTTTTAATGATACAACATACAAAAATACATACAACCCTAAATTTTTACTCCTCTACGATCAACGCCTATTTTTTATTTATTTATTAAAAATTGTAATCATGTATGGCAGTTTGTTGGGTCAGCTAGTAATATATAATATGAATAGTTACTGTTTAATAGTATATTTTAATGTTGCATTATTTACAAATACCTTATTGGCGATTAGACATACTGTCGGGGTTTCTTGCCAGCCATTCTCGACCGCGTTTCGTGAACTGTAAATGCGAATGAATAAACATCTTTGGACTGTGATATGTGTAGGTAATGTAGTCATCAAATTAACAACGAACGCAACATTTGACCGCTTTTAGCAAAATTATCAGGCCTATTTGTCGGTTATTAGTAAAATATTGCAAATATTACAGTTGTATAGTGCGTAAACTTCAATTTCTAACTCCGGTGTATTATGCAGATATCTTAGCAAGTGATTAATTTTGAAAGAACGTTGGAAGAATGTTGGAATATCCGAATCGGATTGCTTCCGCGATTATTTAAAGAAAAAGTCGGACGGTCAAAACTACTCTCATATAATTTATGTATTATTAGTCGAATAATTGACTTCAATTTCATTTTAGTATATATGTAGTTAGTAAAAAGGATCGTGCACGCCAATATATAATGTAATATCTAATATAAATAAAAGCGATAAAAGTATATATTTTCATTTCGGAATCAATTTTTTTAATTAACGACTTTTTTCACATTCAATTTGAAAACTCGAATAGTTTAGCTTTTATTTTTAACGTTGCAAAGTTCGAACTTTATAAATAACAAAGCCTTGTAAATGCAATATTTTTAGAGTATTCCAAACTTGAATGTGCTATTCATAAATTCACAAATAACAGCAGATCTTATTTCGAGCCCAACCTATACCACGAAATAGACAAAATGTTAAACGCCTTGAGCTATTTCAAACAGTATATAAATTAAATACATGGCAAAATTGTGTTGCAGCGATTTGATTAACATTTCGTGACGTCATCGTAAACTGCGCACGAGTGTGTTATTATCATCGATCGCTTATACCAGCAACGCCTAAATTACTGGCGGTGATGTGGGTCTTGTGCAGGGCTGCCATTTGCATGCTTATTGTTTCGTGATATATTTATCAACACCTCATTCCATATATAAGAGGAAATTCAATCAAAATCAACCGCCTTATTTAGCGATCTCTTCTAACCATCAAAAGGAAAAATAATATATAGTTTTCAATGATTAAAGCGTAATATTGTACTCTGCTTTGCACTCGATTAGACAAACAAGAAGCAAACAAGTTTCTTCTTAATTTTCATTAACTCTCTTAGTTCGATAGGAGTACGTTATTATAGCGTTCCTCGATAAATGGAGACTCTAAAATGAATCAATCTAAAGTGAATTGTCATGTCAACTAAGTAAACCATTCTATTATTGAAAAAAAAAAACAAATTTGTAAGGGCCACTATATAAAACACACAGCATGTATAATGAATAGAATCAGGCATTTGGAGAAGTTCGTACAATTCAACTAACTATCGAACGCTGTTCGTAGAGGCAATATCCTGATGATGCTCCGGTGTCGGAAAGAAACGTGGATCGTGTGGTTGTGGATTTTTCGCGGGGTATTGCTTGTATATTGGTCTATTGGGATTTTGTACACGGCAAATATTTGGTATTAAGATACAATATGGTTTTCCTAATCAGGAATTTTGTTTAGGGCCTTTAAAATTTTCGTTAACCAACCCTAATGCTATAAGTTTTGAATGTGTAATACAATCTTAATACCGATCGGTCTCTCGTTTCATACTAGCATTAGCTCGTTATTAAAACTAAAATGTTTGACACCTTCTGTATCGTTTTATTATAACAAAACATTTTTAAAATCCATATCCATAAAGACGTTCATAATTATAGTAGCTATAGTAATTTACATCTGTGTAAATTTTAACTATAAGAGATGATCGTGAGATGCAGCCTCCTATCAGAAGTACAGACAAATAGATTTTTACCTTTCGTAGGGAATCTTTAAAAGCAGACCGTACAGCAAATGCAGAGAAAGATTTAGAAATAGAAAGTAGTTATTAGACTACATTAAAATAATTTAATTATTATGAGCTATATAAACAAGTTTCAATATATTTCTGGGTCTCTTATGCCGCCCTTGAAGCCTTACAAAGGGCGTTATCACACTAAAGCTAAAATTGTCAAAACACAATTATTATTTTCCATTTATGCGTAAATTGCCCCAAAATACGTCTACATTTTATTGGTCTCCCAATTTCCAAAAGAAAATTATTGTCCAGGTGAATCCGTAAAAATATGAATAGCATGACATTTCCCTGGCGAAATTAAAAAGTTTTCAGTTTTCCACCCGAATTTCGCAAGAAAAATCTCTAGGGAATTAATTGCTGGGCAAAAGTAGGTTTTATATCTTTGTCAACTTGTTTAAAGTGTGGCACGTGAGGGTAAATTAATTTGTCTTATTGTTTTATTTCACCAATTAGATTTTGTGAAGCAGAAATCATTATTTATGCTGAGAATAAGCAAAGAAATACTCTGGAAATGTGCCTGCCTCTTTGCCTAAAGAAACGTATGGACAATTGTTTCGTTCTAAATGAAACAAAAATAGTTTTGACTTGGTAAACGATTGATCTTATTAACCATGTCTTCCCGATACGTCGTATTTTAAGTCAACAGCTTACGAGAATGCACCAAATGTTATATATTACAAAATTATTTTAAAATTATATCAGATAGCAATATTAAGCCTTGCTATAAATCATCCGGTAATTGTAGGCGAGTCCCGGCTCCCCGGCGGGTTGAGCCGATTGCCACTCATATTTCAGATTTATGTCAATAACCTATGGGAAATTGCTTATTATTGCTGGGTTTTGAATATTGCTGATAATCGGGGTGGTTTGAAACGCGTAGATGTACATTAGAAAGATTTTTCCTTCTATTTCTATCTAGTTCTCTTTTCTTCGGTCTTTGGGCTCTTTTTAATTGGGTCAGAAAACGACAAATAACTCAGTATTCGGGCCCTATTACTTATATATTTATGAGAAATATATACAAGTCAGATTTCCTTACAATTCAATTATTTATAATTACGTTACGTAATATACGTTTGAAATTCACGTTCAATAAGGCTTTATATAAAACAAAACACTTCATGTACAATAACCTTATCGAAACCTATTTTTGGATTTCAATTTTACGAGAGCGCCTTTGGCTAAGCGTCTGTGTTATTCGATTTTCATTCATATTTTTAAAAACGTCTGGACGAATAAGTTAATGTAGGCTTTACCGAAAACCACTTGAATTCCTTTGAAGTAATACGCGTGGATTCGATAATTGTTTCTTTTTTAAATATATTGAATTTTTGTCAAAGGTCTTAGAAGATCCGTTCACTATTATTTAGCGGACTATTGAACAAGATCAGAGATTTACTATTTGAATATAGGTGTAAATAGAACGCCTCTTACAAAATGCTTTCATGGTACCTGAAATTATTATTACATACGTTTAATTACATAATATTGCTATGTATAAAATTGTTAAATGACTTATAATTATTACAATCTTTCGCAATTTTTTCGCTTGCTTCTATTCCAAGGCTCAGTCCATCAAACTATATAATTACGTTAGCTATTTTTAATTATATACCTCGATACTAATCTATGTAACAATGTAAATATTTTTTTTAATGAAACAATTTTTCTATTAATGATTTTGAAGAACCATTTGGGTTTAAGCAATATTTGCATAGATAAGGATACAAATCCTTCTTCTTTTATATGCAATAATATTTGAAAATATGTAATAATAAATTTAAGCTATAAATAGTTTCTCAGACGAAAGTAATAAATACGTATAGTATATTTAGTATGAAGCAATAAAAGTATCTGTTTTCATACGAATAATACTAACAAATGTGCATTTGAAATATATTTTTTAAAATTATGTTTCACTGTTTTGTTTTTAACATATAGATATAGATATAAAAGTAGGCTTAAAATAGAAGTTTTTATTCGCCGCACACCAGAATACCTCGGATATGATAGTTATCTTACTACTTCCTTGAAATTTTGGACAATTCACATTCATATTTATAAAATGTAGCCTATGCATTATTTAAATGTATAAACTATATCATTGTAAGGTTAAATTAAAATTCCTACAGTAGTTTTGGAAGAGTAACAAATTTTCGAGTTCATAACCTAGGTGTTTGCTTTGCTTTCCATGTATGGATCGTGATACTCTTAATAATATTCCATATAATTAAGAATCATTAACGTATTGATTTTATATTATTGATTTTGTTTCCAGGTATGTTGATAAATGGTGACATCGTTGATAACGACGTAAGTGCATTTAGCGTCTCTTTGAAGTTGTTGTTCGGAATGTAGGCTACTGATAAGGGGAAAACCCATCTATAATTTATTCAAAATTTTATTACAGTTTCAATAATGTTTAGATTTAGAATATAGAAGATTTTTTATCATTAATATTGGTATCTGTGAAATTCGGGCTTCTATATGAAATGATAAATGATTCAGAGACTTGCTTCGATTGTACCTACTTATAAACCTATGTTAACTTATGTACGGTGGTCATAGCGTATAGCGCTAGCGCGACTCATTATACTCATTCATGTGTTAATGGTTAGTAAAATACTTAATTTTAAATAAAAGTAATGTAAATCCAATAAAAAACTATTTGTTATTTACAATAAAATAACTAATAGTATTGATCAGTTTACTAGCAATATGCCGCATAAAAATCCTAAAACACTCGACGCAGGTTTTGCCCGGGCACTGTAGCAACCTCAGATGTTGCTACTACGAACAGCGTTGGTTGAACATCCACCAAAAGCATCTAAAATATATTTACTCAAACCAAAAATGTTCATTGAAGTCCAATTCGTACCAGTAGTTCTGTTTATACAAGAGCTAATTTCAATTACAAAATCTTCAGGTTTATAATGCTAGCGTAGATTTTAATAATACATTTAAAATATCTACGATACAATGTTATTTGGGAAAACGTGAGCTTTACTGAGATTGGTACTTGCATATTCACACTCCATGTGTCCTTGTACCACCTTGATTTGCAACTTTTATCACTGAGTAGCTGTTGACCTATGCCATTTCATGAGGCTTGTCCAAGTAAAGTCATTGTTTATGATATTAAATGTACATTGGTTTATATAAATATTTTTCCGTGGCGCTAATTTTCACCATCAAATAGTGCTTCGGTATAACTAATGGCAAGTATTTTTAAAAGCTTTGACTGTTAAGTTATTTAGTAAGGGTGAGATTTGTATATCACCGTTATACGCAGAATGCTAACAAAAATATCAAGTGTATCATTACTAAGTTCCATGAAATGGAAATTATTAACAGCGATATTTTAATGAGGACGACAAATTGATACAAAAAATATACAAAATTTTATTGTACAGAATGTGAAAATTTGCATAATTTTCATATAATACGTCGACTTTAGTTTTGTGTTCTTTTGTGAACGATAGCGTTGAAATCACTAGTTAAACGTAATTCAATATGAGAAAACAGTTAAAGATACAAAAATTCTAATAATTTTGTTATAAATAATGCAATTTATAATTTTTTTATATAAGACAATAAAATTTAATTTCTTCCCCATACATTAAATTCCAAAAATACGCCACTCCCTTTTCGATAGACGTGAAGGTAAACATTATGTATCGCGAAGGTTATATAAATTTATTACGGTAGGTTAGTTATGGTTTTAACTGATTTTAGATCGTGTGTTCCCAACACACGACAAAGGTCCAGGATCTAATCATTAAACGAAACCATTAAATTAACCCATTGTATATAAAATGAATTTTATTATATAGTAAAAATGTAAATTTATTACGTTTCATTCATCTTATTTATCTGTCTTAGATATCTTTTTATTAGATATCTGTCTTAATTCAAAACCTGGCCACAACTAGCTAGCATACTTGCTATAGCATAGCATACTTGACAACGTATAATTTATAACGAGAATTTAAATTATAGGCTCTGTCCTTAGTTTTATTAGAACCGTTTAGTATCAAATAACCATACTTAAACTCTAGGTGTGGTAAGCGATTGTTAATAAGCACATAAGGTGATAAAGCAGCTGGGTTCTGCCAATGGCTGTTCCATAACAGACATTTTATGAATAAATTATTGCTTGAAGACTAACGCTTTCTATAGAGTTTTATTGTGTGCAAGTATTGTGAAATTCAAAATAAGAACAGAATGTTTATGAAGTGTACCATAGATAACGACAGATTGTATAATAGGGACACTTATTATGCATAGATAATCGCTCAATGCTACTAGAATAGACTTGTTTACTATGGATTAGGGGAGAGTCACGAGAGGAGTGGCAGCGATTTGAATTAATTTAAATTAGTGCCGAAAACTCTAATGTGTTGTTTTCTGGAAATTTTAGATTTTATAAATCTAAAGAATTATCTATTAGATCAACAAGAGCTGTAGACAGAATTAGTATATTATAATCTAGTAATCATATTTTTAATAGAGGTTAACTTTCACTGTAAGTTTTCTTAAAAAACCTGCCAAAAAAATGACAGACGATTCAGAAAACGCCAAAAAGTAATCTACTAAATGAGTTGAAACATAATCCATGCTAATAACTAGATAATATTGAGGCCATATATTTATAATATTATGATATGACTGAATAGGTTCATATATAAAAATAGAAATACTTCCCTTCTGTTCTCGCTTGTGTTTAAAAAATTCTCTCTCAATCAGAGTCAAGTTATGTCCCTGCTAGCTTTTCTTAATTGTAGGCTGATTTTGAGGATTTTTTTTAATATAAAAAGAGCAAGCTCATCTGGTACCGCTCCGCTTGTGACTATAGCCCTCACCGAAACTCCACACTCAGTTCAGTAACGGCTTTTACCCTTGACATTCATTCATGTAATACCACCAACACAAACCGCACTATTTACCAGTATTAATTACGGAATATTAATCTTTACGCTGTCAACACAAGGTTCAAAATTCCATACGCATAGAACATCCGGGATCGTATGTGACATTTTGTTTCAAAGCTGATGTATTGTGCATACTTTGTTTGTGAAAAACAAGAAAAAATGACACCGGCTATTATTTACATTCTCAATCCGGATATTCTGCTGCGTCACAAATATTGTTCTTCACCAGATTTCTCATAAACGTATCGCATACATGCGATTTTCAACTCAATTAACACTTGCATGGGTGACAGTCAGCATGTCTAACACTCGACCATCGATCTGTGTCTATTAAGAAAAGTGACAGATACAACAGATGCAGAACCGGGTCTGAAATAATTACGTCATATAGTCAACAAATAGACAAAATTATCTGTGCGGAGATGGTTTTTGTACTTGCTTGACTCTAACTTGAATTTCCTAATATGGTGTCAGAATCCTACATCTTAACAATTATTTTTACATTCGGGCCGAGTGATTTAAAAATAAAGGAATGTCCTCGAGGTCTAAGACTGGTTGAATTATGAAATATCACATATTTGCTAATACACAAGTTTGCTAATTACAAATTACTATTTAACGACTCTGTTGAATTATAAAAGGTAGAGGTCACTCTGTATTTTGGCATATTCTTTTGAACATTTCTATTACCATTCGATTTTCATATATACAATTGTATTTGTTGTGTATTGTGAAAATTAGTTGTATTCTGAAAATTATGAATGACAAAAAATATTAAAACTTACGTTGTAACCGTATCATAATAAGTAGACTCAAATTTTTAATTATATAATATCAAAAACGACTTTTTCACTATGAAAAGATATGACTTGTTCGACTTTATATATGTTAAAGAGTGTGCAATTGCACACATAAAATTAAAAAAAAATCCATTAATTTCATATGTATAAAAAAGCTCTTTATTTTGATCGATGAACAAAAGAAAAGTCTTTTGTAGTAATTAGTATAATATTTCATTCATTCGAAGGTTAATCATACAAAACGTGAAATAGTGATAGTATTTATACATCGCATTTGCACCACAACTACGTGCAACCTTCAAGCCATCGTCGTGTGTATCCATGGGCGGCAGCATCACTTAACATCAGGTAGATCTCCTCTTCGTTTGCCCCCAAAAATAAGAAACCACATATGGTATATAAAAGGTAAGTTTTGATATAAAAAAACTTCTTTAGATGAAGGAAACTCCATGAGAGCTTAGTCTAGAAACACACAAATAATAGGAATAAGAATTAAAGAGTAATGGCTGCGCGTTTGCAGCTTTAGACTTTTTAATATACCTCAAATATTCAGGAAATGCTGTTATATCACAGTAAATTGTTATTATATAATGTGGTATGATCACAATAATTGTCTTCACAGAAAGTTCTTTAAAGTATATTTTCTTTTAAAATACCTATGTTTAAACAGAGAGCACTCAGGACCGCGATAATTTAATAACAGCTGAGCCAGCAGGCGGTATCTTCAGACAAGCTTACCTTTTAGCTAATTGAAAAACCTTGCTGGAAAAGAAAACGGGCCATTCTAGTTTCACGTATTTGTATTTTCTTATCTGCTTAATATGTGGAACGGAAACTCTTAAGTAGTTTCTAATTTTATATTAAATTATTTGGCGTTTTGAAACTTTTATTGGACGACTCAGTTTGCTTAATGGTCGCCATTCTAGACTGTCGCACTGTTCCGGGTTCAAACCCCTGTGGTGAACATAACTGTTGGCTGCAGCTTACCTTGTCCCGATATTATTATTATTCAAAAATATATCCTACTGTTACAATTGTAAGAGACTACTTAAATTGCAAAATTTTCCGAAAAAACTCTCACGCACGTTACGCCCCAAACCCAGAGCTTCTTCAAGATGTTACCTCTAAGAACAGCGTTAATTCAACTTATCTCACGATATGTGGCGAGTAAAGGTCTGCTAAAAATGGCTTTGGCCGCCGCGGTGGGGACGATTATCTGAAGGGTGGGACGGAATCTCACAGAGGTGAGGAAAGTGCAAAGCAAAAGACCTCGGCTTTTGACTGCTATCTTACTGGTTTTTGTTTTGAACCCATTATAACATCTCCGCCTGCTTAATTGAGTCGTGCAGAATGGGTCGTAGATGATGCTTCGGCGTAACATAGGGTTTGGTTGGTTTTTTAACGCTGTCAGCTAAACCGCCCTCATTACATTACTGTCCACCAAACAAGTTTAAGGGCGGTGACGTAGTCAAGTAAGTCTCTTTATTGAACAATGCATGTCTATTATTGTTTTCGGAAGCCTTTGTTTACATTTATGTTATATCTCATAGGTATGGTCATTGCACCCAATATGTCCTTTTTGTAGGAGGTTTTTGGCAAAATGAGATATCTCGAGATGATCCTTATAAGCAGCGATATGTTTCCTGTATTGAGTTTCGAAGTTACGTTCAGTACTTAGGTTACTCGACTGAAGATAACCAAACATAGAGTGCAAAAATTAAAAATGTATTGACGACAATGCCATATTTAAATTAAAGATTGACGACTGAATCCGTACGAAAAAGTCGCAACTGTGAAGTGTTTGCAATGTAGCTGAGTAAGAATCTCACAATTCGTACAGTTAAGGGTAACATAAACAGAAATGAGATTAAATATTCAAGATTGGTTTGAAATAACAAACCTTAAAGCTTTTATTCAATTCATTCTTTTATTCATGTCCCTTGCCTTCAGGTTTCAGTAAAACGTTCCAAACGAAACGTATATATTTTGAATAGTCTAAATCGTTTTCAAAAATTCAAATCGATATATTACTTTAAAGGAAGTCTTTGATGACTTTTAATTATCATATAAGTTATATGGACAAAATATGCATTCCTAAAACGTTTGTGAATTTGGGTTCTTATTCTTCTCATAGGCGTAACGATGTCTGTGGGAGCTTTGAAAAACTGCATCCCCCTTTCTGCCTCCCACTGAAAGGGATGAGGTTCTATTTCCAGTTACGTGGGCGATCCATACTAACGTTGTGAATGAATGCGACGAGAAGAGCAGTTGTTTTGACTCAACGATCAAAATAGATGTGTGTATGCTATTTTTATACAAAATACATTCGACTATTTTGCTCAAAAATACTCAAAATAAAAGTTTTCATATACCATTAAATAGAGTAATAGGTTTTGTTATAAGCTCCCAAAGTTTTTAATTGCTCCTTTTTCAATCGACAAATTATCCCATAACCCATTCCCATACATTGAATGTATTATTGCGATTACGCTTCGTCCATTTCTTTTGTAGCTTACACAATATCTGAAATCTAAAAATAGAACCTCACACCAGCAGGGGTAGGGTAGGCATTACATTTCGTCCGCGAAAGGATTTTCATTACTTTGACGAGCCTTAAGGGATAAACAAATAAAAATATTCCTTTAGTTCTATGGCATTAGTATTAAATTCTACTTACCGAATTTATTTTGTTCCAAAGATTTTATCTTATAATTTACTAGTTTTTAAGAGATATTTAGATGACGAGCACTCCTTGAAATATCCAATACATGAAACGGGGCGTTAAATGTATCGAAAATGTATAGTCGTGTGGGTGTATCTCCCTCAACAGATACGAATGATTTACAGCATCACCGTCTCCCACACACAATATCAAGCGGAAAATTAAATAATATCCCTTGCTGCGGAATTGTTTCTGTTGATAAAAAGCCTAGACTGTAGAGGTTTGGTGACGCTCCTTCCTAAGTTTAGATCTAAGTATAAATAAAGGCTTTGCTTGATATGTCATAGAATAAAAATGTCTTTACATTTATTATTCACCATATTCTGCGCGTTAGCCCAAGGGGCTTGGGTGTCTTAAAATAATATAACTTATATATTATTCGTTCCATATAAGGTTTGTATGTCTTGTAAATTATCGTACCTTAGATAAGGAAAGCGGCAAATGAAAAGTGGAGTGCGTTAACTAAAGTAGTAATTGCATCCGTGTTGAGATACGAAAGAAAAAACTTGCCATTAGTCGACCAAAAACAAGGAAAAGCCCGTTGTTTTTTTTTAATCAATAGACTTATTAGAAAAAAGACATTTTCTTTTGTGAACAAGTGAACTGTGGAATCGGCTCCCAACGGAGCCAATTCTTTAAAATGAGACCTCGTCCCTTAAGGGCCGGCAACGCAAACACTAAAGAAGATATATGGCCTACGACTGTTGCCACTTAGGCCACCCGAAAGCTCGTTTACCCCCATACATTATTTAAAAATATAGTCTATGTAAAAGGGTTGATTTTACCGTTTCGATCCTGAGAAACAGTAAAATACTGCATTTACTCAATGCACCTTTAGTTAAGGGAGTTTAAACTTTTTTTTTTAAATTGAGGAAATTTTATGTAAATAGCGTTATACGGAAATCCTTTAGTTTTACAAGCTTCACTATTTCCGTTTCCAATTGTATTCCCTTTCGTAACAGGATTTGCAACTGGAATCAAATAGAATCCTCTCTCGATGTCTTTTCAAATACAACACAGCTGAAAGTATTCTTAGTGGCTACGGTTTAAAACTGCGTAGCGTGCGAAAATCCCTATTTTTAAAATAATTTTCTTTAATGCTTCGCTCTAATTGACATTAGAGAGCCTTCCTCGAATAAATATTAAAAGATTAAAAGGAATTTAAATTCGCACCAATCGTTCCTACTATTATCAAAAGCAAATCGAAATTCGTCAGTTTTATAATATTCATACGATAATAAATAAATAAATAACATAAAACGTAAAACGTAAAATATATAAGTTTATTTTAACTGAATTTTTCAGCCTTACATAATTGCTTTCATGAAAATTTCAGTATAACAAACGTGTTTTGTGAATACCATTTCATTAACGGTTGTAACTCATTGTCCGCAAAATACGTCCTACGCAATCGAATTTACCGCAAAGACTTTCTTGTGAGGTCGTTTAGGTTATAATTAATGAAACGCGCAATTTACACTTCAAAAGGAAGGAAGATAATCAATCAACCGCTGATTAACATTAGAAAATAAGCCTTCTAAGTATTTTTTAATTACTTTTGATTAAATAATTCACACTTAATTCTCTTTTTTTTTGTTCTGATGAATGCATGATGCATTCTCCCATACGCGCGACTGCTTGGTGCAGAAGAGTGGTGGTACTCGCTATGGTATCCACTAAACAAGAGACGACAACCACTTCTCACCACGCCACGAGTAACGAATACGTAACTAATATTCCTCCAGCGTAGCAACCCAAAGTTTGTGTTGGTTATTTGAAAACGCCACCTTCGCCGATCTTGCTCTATCAGGAGCCAGTCGGCAAGGACCTGGCTGTTGACTTCAATGGGTATGATTTTGATTGAAGTTTATACAAATAAGCCTGCATTTAATATTGAGACAGGTATCTTCCAAATTTGGATCTTTTATCGTACATGAATTTGGAACAGTACGTTTAAACATAAATCCATTTACATTTGAACAATGTGTGGGTATGGCGCAAGCTTAACAATGAATGCCTTGACAATCCTGAAAATCTTTTCTAGTCCGTGAAACATTCAGCTTCTAAGTGACGAAGATTTCTTACAAGAAGGAATGATCCTGATTCAATGTTCACCGTTTCAACTAACCATTATAAATACAAATATTTACATTTAAATTTATTTAAATTATTGACATTTGTCGTAACGCTTTTTGTATTCAAAATGTCCTTTGATTGTATGGAGTATCCACAAGAAATAAACGACGAATAAAATCAAGGCGTGCTAATGCAATAGACAGACCACAGATGTAGCTGCGAATTGCCGAGTAATCACTGCTAAGATTGGATGGAAATGTCACGAAAAGCGGGAATAGTTTTATTGGAGACGGAAAAGCGAAGGCGGTATTGTTGTTTGAAATAATGAAGTTATATGTTCCCTTTCATATTAACGAAAACTAGGATTAGAACATTGGACATTTTTAAATGGTATTTTGAGTATTTACATACATTTTTCGGTTTATGTCTTATAGTATTATGTATTTTCTTGCATAAGGTCTGTAAAAAGAACATATGGCCCCTGATAACCCATAAATGTAAAAAAAAATATCTTAGAATAGATAACATTTGGCAAGTAATGCCACTATATTCTAGGAGAACAGGTGAAAAATAATGCAATCCAAATTCAAATAAAACCAAATTTGTGACGATATTAAATTATTTAACAAATCTTATAAAACAGTATTTTTATTTACGTTTTACTAGTAATATTTTTTTATCTATACAAATAAACCAAATAAATTATCGTATATCCTTACTATCTTTTATTCTATTATTTTACATATTTATTGATACCGCGCACATACATAAAGTCATATAATAAAATCAGTCACTTTTAAATTCCTTTCCATAAAACAAATGCAAAGGCGTCATAAATACTCACCATAAAATCTTTAACACCACCTTATCTTGATTAGGCACTCTTCAGTATGACGCACTTGTGACGTCACAGGGTGCGTCGGATGACGTCACAGACGCGTGTGCGTGGACCAAAGTGCGTAGTTATCCTCTACAATCGATTCGTAGTTTACTGTAGTATTACTAGCATTCTATAAAAGCTCAGACGTTTTAATAAAGCCTAAGTAGGGAATAATTAAAATGGCGTCGTTTTTAATTTGAGATTGAGGGATATTGGAGACGTTTTCAAATACAATCGAAGATTTTAACTTAATTTTTATGTGCTTATAAAGTGAAGCAAAAAAGCTCGGCCGAAATAAACTTTTCGACCGATTCGGGTCATTTGCTAAACCCTTTATGAAAATGTCTCAAATATTTTCAACTTTCAGT
The DNA here is from genome assembly GCA_963693355.1 of Pontia daplidice. NCBI lineage: Eukaryota > Metazoa > Arthropoda > Insecta > Lepidoptera > Pieridae > Pontia > Pontia daplidice. The sequence continues at coordinate 677,788 of CAVNZL010000053.1, read as the reverse complement.
GACTAATAAGGCAATACATAGCCAAATGTATCTCTATATTTAGATACATATATAAACAACATACAAACATATATACGTTGTTGCACAATACATTAAACCGGCTGTTAAGTATATAAAAAATAGCCATTTATTGAAACTGGAAATGGTATCATAAAATCAGTGATCCCCTCTAAAATCGCAATATGTAACGGATCCGTAATGTCTTTTTAATTTTCAGTAAATTTTCGGTCGACAAAACAGAATGTTTGCATATATCAAGCTTTTGCGTCATTCATCCACCCTCCATTCAAGGTAGTTGCCCTATAGCTATCCTGCTCACTCGTATTAATTTCGCGTTATCACCGTCTCCCACGTCCGCCCACGACTCCGCCCGCCCACGCGCCCATTCAGAAATTGAGGTTAGATCTGTGTAGCTTCAGTGTGGTTTTATTTTTGAAAATGAAAGTTTTTTATTAAAACACGCTTAAAGCCTGTTTATCTACATTCAAAGATTTGGATTAGAAAATATGATGAGAAATATTTTTGTTACGTTTACATCATCTGCTCTCGTATAAAATTAAATAAAGATAAAAACATTTAATCATTAAATATCGTGAAACGTCGCGAATGTTAATAATTCTGTGATGATTACACTAAATGCTAAGTGTATGGACCAAATAATAGTTTGGTTCATATATAAATCATCTGTAATCAATCTAATGCCTAATGTAATAAAAAAGCTACGCTGAGATCGTTCAGCCCCATACTTAAATATATACTTAAACAACTGCATACAGTGAAAACTTTTGGTTCTACAAAAAATGGTTGTCTATGAAATCAATGAAAGCTAAAAATCACTTTTAATAATCTAGCCACAGCACTAGTGTTAATTGTCATTTTCTTACACTTATGAAACGTCAATTTAAGGGCTACTAGAGTCTCTCACATGTTAGGTTCAGGTCGAGAAAAGCGTGACGAAAATGTAAGGAAAAAAACCTCGTTCCAACTTGTAATAAAATTTCAGGTTGATTGCGAACTTCGGGAACCAAATTCATTAGGGTCAAGAGAATTCTTTCAAACTTCATGTAATAGTTGCGACGATACATTGTAATCCGGTAATTCTATAAAAATAAATTGACTTTTTGATTTGAATTTAAGTGGTCTGGTTGTGAGGCTTCTCTTGATTAGTCGTGCTGTGTGTTTATATATGTTTGTTGAACGAAGTAGGAATAAGGATGGAATTTCACGTGAAGTTTGCGGTCATATACAAAAAAAATAGGGTTTCAAAACTGAGGGACTACACACGTTGTGTCTGAAATTTAAAAAACAGTATTTTAAGGCCAGTAGGCTTTCGCTACCCGATTATTCCTATTATTTGTAAGTTAACGCAGATGTACTAAATTACGAAGAGGCCTCTTAAAAATGTTTAATTAAATATCTAAGCTGAATTATTGATTTAACAGAGAATATAATATACGGTTTACAAAGAATAGGTATGTTTTAAAATTCAATTCAATCTTTTCTCAGTCAAGCAACATTGCTTCACTATTTAAAAGGCGCTTTTGTGTTCGAAGTCTTGTTCGATACTTTTATTAAACGGTATTGTTGTTTATGTATTTAAATTTTGCACCAAAATAATTTTATATATCTCGTGACTTTTTTTGAAAATAATTTTAATTTATGGTTATGTTTACAATAATTGAAGTAATTCTTTTTTTAATATAGAAGAAAAAGATTTTGATGTAATAATCATAAAGCACACCAAACATATATGTGGGATATAGGTAAGCTTTAATCTAACGATTCAAATATTTTACGGTCAAGTTTGGTATTGTTTCAATTAGGCCTAATAGAAAACATATCGTTACACTATGCGCATATAAATATATTATAAATAAATTAAACTAAATATAATATATACAAAATAAATGAGCCTACTAAACGCCCGCCTTTTTTGGACCCAAACGGGGCCGTCCAGTGGTTTATGGATGGAGCATAAGTCCAGTTCAATGTCTAGGTCAAAGTTCATTGCAATTGCGCACTGACCTTGTTCTGCATCTATCGATTTTAGGTTAACCTGCTCTTTAGGGTTGTCAAAAATGTAACAAATACACGTCTGGAAATATGGGGATTATTTTCATGCTACGATATGCTGTAGTCAACGCGTGTGTGACAAAATGATAGGTTTGTTATCACGAAATTGTTATCTATATAAACCAAGCTATATATAATAAAAAAATGTACATATACATTGTAAAACTTAAATGTCAGAATAAATAAATAATTTCCCGTAATCTATATTCCTGTTACAGGTAATTAATCTCATCATTAAGTAAGTAATGGATTCCTAACCACCATCATAAATGCAGGAGTATGTATTTTTAACCTTTAGATTGTAACAATTAGTAGTAAATAAATAAAATCGTAACTTTGTAACTATCAAACCAAAACAACTCGATATTCTTTTGTTTAAGTGGATTCGATAAATAAAATAAACAAACGAGACAATGTTCTTGATAAAGGAACGTTATACAGCGTGTTGACGATTAAAAATATAATAAATAAAAACGTTTTTATTGTTACCAAGGAGGTTTATATTTGTATCCTAATCCACTTCATAACAACAAAGACAATTAAAAACTAACTAGTTCTAAATTTAAAAATAATAATAAAAGAATATTACACTGCAAGATACTAATTACTCCTAGCACCTAAACTAGGCAGAGCCTGTTTTTAGGCACTAGTTCTTCCAGTGACACAAACTGATATTTACTTAAAGACTAAAATTAGCACACCAGTATACTAATAACTTTATAGAGAGCAAGCGGCGTAAAAACTTGCAGCCTTCAACTCTGACAATTCAAAACAGTAAAATCAAAAATCACTTGAGGGCTTTGTAGTAAAATAATGAGTTAATTAATACCACAAAACACGTTTTGAAAACCTGTATTTGCAAAACCGCTCACCGGAACTGTCTCTTGTTTGTAATCACTCAAACGTATTTGCGAAATAACAAAATTTAATCCTATTTTTGCGTTACTAGTATCAATTTCCTTTGTCCCTTTGCGAAAGCTTCGTCTCGCTTTTCATCACAAACGCGCTGTCAAGGTTGGAAAAGTACAAGGAATTTTAGACTTTAGTGATATTAAATTTCTATATTTTTTGTCGAGTTTACGGTGGCCTACTAGTTTAATCATCATATGTTTATGACAAAGTCCAAAATATCACCTGCTCTTTGGCATAATAAAACTGGGGTAAGAGGATAATTCGCATTATAGAATGAAATATTTAAAAGTCATGGCACCGACTTCCAAAAACTAGCAAACTAGTATGGGATCTTCATGCCTATAAATACATAATACATAATGCTAAAACCCTGAAAATTGGAAAGTCGGAAAACAATATTTCAAGTTAGAAAACCATAAACCACCATTTTAAAAATTTTTGAAAAATAATTCCTATATGTAGTAAGTAAAACTGGTGGGGACAGCTTATTACCAGTTGTGCGTAGAAACAAATAAAAGCTGGCGTAACATTATTATCGATTTGCTATAGTTTTTTTGACCCCGCAAAATGGAGTACGAGTAATTTGCGTAAACAATATGTTTATATCAAAACGAGAACATCGCGACTTCTAACCTTCATAACGACACTTGCAATATATATATGTACCTACCTAATGTAAAAATAATGGATCCGAATACAAAAATGCTCTTATGTTGTGTATATTTACAGTACTCGTTGCCATAGCAAGATATTTAATCGTCTATATCTTAATGATGTAATGATTTAATTATTGTTTAAGTGCATCTATTATGAATAATCGATTGTCACTTTACGGATCGTTAAGTTATAATCTACATTTTTATATTAAATCTCTTATTGATTATGTCTATCCACTACCATTAAAGTGCCTTCGTCACAGACTAATTGCAATAAGAAATAGCTGATGAAGATAGTTCTGAATTGTATCGTAGCTCGGTGACTCTTGGACTAGCCAAAATCTACTTGTTGTTAGCCTGTATATGCTTTAATCCTTCAAATCATATGTATGTGAGTTGCCTATTTTTATCCTAACAGGAATGAACATCATAACAATTAAATTAATCTTAAGATATTAAGTTAGTTTAAAAACTGCCAATAAATTTTTTAATGTTTCTAGCAGAACTGGTTCTACATACCGATATACGTTATTGACAATTTCACATGTAACATATGAAAAATGTTTAAGATATGCAGCTAGTTAATCTAATATATAAAATTCTCGTGTCACAATGTTCGAACTTGAACTCCTCCGAAATGGCTTGACCGATTCTCATGAAACTTTGTGAGCCTATTCAGTGGGTTTGAGAATCGGCTAACATATATTTTTCATCGCCCTAAATGTTAAGGGTAATCCACCCCTATCTTTTTTAAATTACTTTTGGGCAAATTCCTTATTTTTTTTCTATGATACAGCATACAAAAATACATACAACCCAAAATTTTTACCGCTCTACGATTAACCCTTATTTTTTATTTATTAATTGAAAACTGAAATCACATGTATGGCAAAACAACTTTTGCCGGATCAGCTAAAATTTAATTTACATAAAATTTTATGTAAATTGTATAACATCTCAAAAAATGATAGCTGATATAGTCGGTCTGAGAACGAGTAAAAGACTTTCAAGGTGACTCACCTTGTTCTAAAAGAAATTCAAACTGACGGCTGAAGGCTGATAAATATTAAGTTACGTATATTTTTGAATTATGGCTTCATAGATTTATTTACTTGACTGATTCTAAAATTTAATATTTATTGAAAAGCTTAGGCGTTTATGTCGGACAGAGTGGTTAGAAGATAAAGTATTTTAATAAATTTAAAATACGTTAGTATTTAATTAGAAGCACTATTTCCAAATGCATATATGAGTACAAGTTTACTAATTTATAAACGAAATCGAATACAACGATTTAGGCGAAATCTGCTAACTTTCATCATTAATCGTATTGTAGTTCAAATACAATATAATCTCCATATGTTTATTTTAGGTTAAATATTTGCTAAATAGTGAAACTAAATCAATTTTCTTTGTCATAGTATTTTCTTCTCTATATTAATCGTATATCTGTTTGTTTTCCAAATACAATTTAATAAATACATAACACCTTCTAAGAATTCCTTCGTGTTTCACGACATTTATATATATCTGATTAGTAGGTTTAGTATGTTTGCAGACCGAATGGTAGACAAAGAAAATTAATACTCTTTACTTAGTGCGCGTCTAAGACCCTTTTCGCTATAGAGTAATTTATAGCTAATATTTTAGTCGCTAATATTAATTTCAATAACGTATGAACATCGTTCTCAAGTCTACGCGGGGGCTGGTGTTCATAATCATTTATCAATTGCTATGCGATATAAAATTTCCAATGACCTTGAGTGGAAATGTTTTGTTTATAATGTAACCGTTATCAGTTGTCAGCTTATCAAATCCGTCGCGAGTTTTCAGAGTCATGGCCGCAATTTTATAATTCCGAATGGAAAGATAATAGATATTATTAAATTCACTCTTTCGAATGTATGAAGATGAAAATTTCAATTGCATTATTTAAATATCATCTTACTTTACGACAGTCGTGTATTCATATAAGAATAATAATAGAAATTATTTCAGGTGCTAGATTAGTAATATAAACTATGGTGGTGAATGAAGGTTTATCTTGTTTTATTAACATAACACCTCTCTGCAACTGCGACACTTACTTTGACAATTAATACCTTTTGTCTTCAGTCTACGGTGACCACGCACGCTGTAATTCACTCGAAACGTCGGGAGAATTTAAAAATAATGTAATGTACTTAAATTTTGTAAAATACATAAAGTGTTTTTCTTTAGAAGGTTTATCTTTTCGATAGTTCCATAACTCCATTGGAGTTATGCAGACCACGATTCTTCAGGGATGCAAATCTCGAACGTTGCCGTTAAAACCGTCAGTCGAGTGTCCTAACATCTCTGACGCACTACAAATTTCGTATTCATTGCACTACAATAGTGAGCCTATAACGCCATCTATTGACGCAAAGTTGCATCACGAGAGTTAATAATTTACCACGTAAATACGAATTGATATACCTTACTTAATTTGTTTGTATTGATGAAGTTTGTGACTAGCTGTGCTGTGTGTGTAAATTTATTTGTAAACATATAAAGTAGATATATAAAATATGTTGTGCTAGAACTTATATTAATTTATTTCAATTATATTTCTCATTAAAACTTCACTCTCTACATTAAAAGACAAACCTCATCCAACAAAAATGGTGTTTGTTTTGTAAATTACACTAAAATTAGTATACCCATCTACGGACTCACTAACTTTAGACTTTGTTCAACTTTAGTGATACTCACGAACTTTAGACTTTTAATTTTTGCCACGATGATAGTATAATATAAAGTTTATAATGTACTGCCAAGATTAGATTATATTAGATACCTTAATTAGATTTGATATACGGCTAATATTCGAGAATCTGATAAGGAACTGATTTTGTTATATTGATAACCTTGACAAATTTATAAATACTTTCTATATTGATAATTATCAACCCGGGTCAACCTAACATAAAGGTATTTTTTGTTGGAGACAAGTAAAAATTATGATAATATAATATTGTGATTTCAAACGGTCAAATTTGAATTGAAAATTGATAAGAATTCAGCGAAAGGCATTTTATGATCAAAGAAAATAATAAAGTTCCAAAATTGGCAATAAAGATATCCGAATAATGAAATATTGATCGCAATGTAATGTGCGAAATTATAAAGTCTGGTCCAAACTTCCATATATAAGAAGAAATTAATACCATGAAACTGGCATAGAAAGGTGTACATATTGAGTAGCTAGTAGTAGTAGCTTCAGCGAAAATACCACATCTGTGACCAAAAATCAAGCATATTTGGATGGTTATTAATGCATCTCTTTTTTGCTTTATATAATCGATTCTATTTATATACAAGATGGGTAATAACGGAAATAATTAGGCCACGCCAAGAGTGAGATACTATTGGAAAATATGGCGGCCTTGCTTTGTTTTCTGATACTCGGAAATACGCGTACTATCATTGCCTTTCGTGGTATTGTGGTGCGTATATTAACTATTTACCTTAGGGAAAGCTGAAGGCTGCGACCTCGGTGAGATGATTTTTATTGTTATTGAGCCTGCCCACATAATTACTAACGATTGACAATATTAAAAACTTGATAACCGAGCGTGCATCAAAAATACACGCGCATATCATAGCACTCGGAAGGGAATATTTTTCTCCACTGTCTATAGGCTCTCTTAAATCATGCTCTGGGTCCTTTTTGCATTAGTAATAATAAGCCAGTCAACAGCTTCCCTCAGCTCTGTTATTATGAGGAGATCTGTGAGAGATATATCGTGGACATATCAACGTCCTGGCGATCTTGCCAAAGCGTGACCAAAGTACGCTGAAACTGTTTGATAGCATTTCATTGCGAATCTCGATGTTGACTTCGATTGATTGATGTCCTTATGGCATTTCACCAACACCACTACTGTAATGCATCATTCTTATATTAATGTTAGTAGTCTATATAATACGATAACATACGATACGATTTCTCATGCGATACGATTACACATACGACGGCTTAGCTTATGTTATGGGTGCTAACACAACTGACCATTCATCTTCATTCCTGGATATTCATGCAAATATTTATTCCTTGCGTGTGTGAAAATAAATAAAATACGTTTATATTATATATAGCCTGCAGTTGTAATCAAAATCAATTATGATAAATTGTGCAACACTTAAATGTAGATATATAATAAATAAAATGTCCGACAAATTCCAACTATTGTATCGAGTTCCGGTCAACGGTTTAGAAATTGTGAAGGTCGACGGTGACTCGATTCAAATTCAATTAATTAAAATAGCATAATAGAACAATTATCTCTTGTTACTAATAGACAGGTGTTTTTATTACCTTAAGGCTGTAATAATCAAAATATATAAACCAAAACCTTGATAATCTTGTTTTATATTAAAAGATATTTGTTACAACCAATTGCAGTGAAAAATTTAATCCCGAATGAAATCCTTGTGTATACTCTATTTATCTAAGGTAAGAATTAATATAAACTTTCTGTAAACCGGCAATTAATTATATTGTTAAGTGTTTTTAACTGAACGAAATTCTTAGGCTGATGATATTATTATGGATTAAGTAAAGAAGAATTCTAAGAAGAGCGTTCATATAAACAGATGAATGAGAAAAACTAATTCTACCTGTAGTAAAAGGTATTTACAAAGCCGGCCTCAATAATCGAAATGATCGATTATAATAATAACACTCGTATGTCATTTTTGCTTATAATTCGACCCTGACCGAATTAAAATCAATATATTTTAAAGTACTTTCGAATGTACCCACGGTTAAAGGTTATAAAAACATATTTAATTTACTTCTAACATTCAGATAATTTTATTACTTCTACTATTTTAATCTCCTCTCATAGTTGTAAATCCAACAATATAAAAAATAAAATATTATCTATTTTATATATTAAGTAGGTGTTTATTGAACATGCTAATAAATTTAGTAAACAAATATAGTATACCAATAACCATGTTGGTTTCTTAAATAACTAAAAAAACCCTTTTTGAATATACATATATAATTCAGTTTTTCTAGTATTGGAGTCTCACTTTGGTCGGTAGTGCATTTATGATGGTCTTGGCCAGCGTATTTCGGTGAAGAGTTAAACGCTCCACCAGGTTTGATCGATCAAACAAAACACTGTATGAGCTTCGTATTAGACAGAATACACGAAATGCAAAGTACTACAAGATATATTATGTTTTTCACGTATAATAACATAGATATTGATTATGGAATCCAAGGACTTCCTGTAAGGTTATTCTATGTACAAATATCAAAAATATGTAACGTATTTATTATTGCGAGCTTATTTTTATCAGAACCGGTTGCAATTTTCATTGAAATGTAATAAATTTAACATATAACTTAAATGATATACTAAAATATTGCACATTATATTCTCTTGTAAAGATCTTTAAAGAACACTGTCGGCTCTCTATTCAGTGTGTCATCCTCTTGACCATTACACAAACGCATTATCTTAGGTGTTTCAATTATCAAATGTATTCTATGCATGCAAATGTCTCCGATTGTAGTCACATTTTCCAGTTAATAAACCTGTCGTTTCTGCTCCGGTATCTAAGACAACGACTTCGCTGAATAGGTCTGGACAACTTTATGATACACGATTATTGTTAACAGAGCTGGGTGTATCCGCGTACTAGGGCGAGCCCTTCCAAGGTCGCCGCATATCCGTGACTGGCATTTTGCGACAACCTTGCGACTAATTGTGCCTATACCTTATACCTATACTTCAATCTATACGTTTAATTTTATAGGCTTTGTGCAATGATTAAAAATTAGGAAGCGTTAATATTTTACTTTTTAAGTTACTTCAAATAGTAGATGATTTATAGATTTGATCTAATCATATTCTTATTGTGGCCATTGTGATATTTTAACTATTTTATCATTTCAAAATTCAAATTCATAGTGTACTACCGATAATGGATTAAATTTAAAATAAATCTCAAGTTTTTTGCAAATTTGATAAGATGTAATCATTTAATTTTTTCATTGTTTGTCATAATCATTGCAAATACAGATTTATTATCATTAATAAAGTGTTAAAAAGAAAGAATTACTTAATTACTCGATTTTATCATATAAATATGCATATTAAAAATGTATAATTCAAAACCATTGTTTCGGTATGATGAAAGTTAAAAATTAAAACATTCCTTGCCAGTTTTATCTCAGACGTTTATTCTGCAGGGCCGAAGCTTAAATATTGATTCCATTATTGTGAACCAACAATTCACGGTAGCAAAGGGCACGACAATGGGCGATTGTGCGTATCAATTGCTTATTATAGAATCATCTTTTCAAGAACAAATAGATTATAAAATAGAAACACTCACCTTGAGTAGCGGCCCACTTTTTACTCTACGTGACTTTCGTTTTCATTACAAGAGCCAAGGCCCAGGGATTTTCCGATGTCGGTGCCATTGCTACATTGTTGTTTTTTTGCTTTTTCGGTGCTCAAATATATTCAAGTCTCAATAAATATTGTAGTATATTAATATAATGAATTAGACCTCTCCCAAAGTTCTTTTCTTTATATCAATCGTATTTTAGAACAGTATTTATTTGTTTTAATAAGCAACGTTCGATTGTGTTTTGTTAAATGCTAGTCGCTCGCATGTAAGGTTTACTCCAAGTGGAAGTGTTATGTTCATAGTGCCAGGTTTAAATAATTAATTTGTCATTGTATGGTGTGTCTGTAGTGCAGGCCTTGATTTTGGAAAGTAGGCGACCAGTATCCCGAACGCCATGATTCATATATCCTCTTTTGTTTTTTTAGCAAATATTATATGATTTAAAGCAGTCGATTGACAATAGTGGTTGAGACGGACAATATTGTGGCAGTGTCATATAATATGTACTTTTTATATATTATATAATAATTATATCACGTAGTATGTACGTTTATCATTGGGGTTAACCAATCGTGTGTCAAATGTGTCAAACATGTCAAAAAACGGCTTCCAATCTAATATAAACCAAAAACTTTGTATTATTTATATATTAAAAACAACATGTACTTCTTTTCAACATTTTCTATTAATGAAATGTCGAACGTTGTGCGCTGCCAAATATTTCAGAAAGTTGAGTCAAAATATTATATATCAGTCAGTAAAATTATGAAAATATTACTTGTAGTACTTTGTTAACAATAAATAAATCTATATTTAAAGAAAATCACTTTATTAACGAATTTAAATATATTTACATTATTTTAATTTTTTCCGACATTTCGCGTGCTTTACAGCGTGCGTCGTCACGGTAGATTGTAGACAAAAGGTGTTAATTGTCAAAATAAGTGTCACAGCTGCAGAGAGGTTGTGTGTTATCTGTATTTATTTCCCCGGAGTTGGTATCTATATCTTTTGGTTGGTCCTCTATATCTATATTTGAGAAAACACAATTTGACTGATAGAGACAAATTACTACAATAATGAGATATATTTAATAGTTTTGTTTTTTCCGCAATAAAAATCAATGGCACGATGATTAATGTCATATAAACAAAGGTCAAGATGAAAGGATCATCAGTCAGTACACGATATAGCATATTGAGATACGCAGTCGTAAGATATATTTTCCAAGCAAGATATATTTTCTATTATAGGCCGTAAAGCGGTAAATAAATATTTTCAACCTCGTTTAATTTATCCTTATCAAAGATTTACATTATTTGGTTTAACTTCATTCATATAACTCCACAAAGAACACCTACAATTGTTACGTATCATAATATTGTTTTGAAACTAATATAAATATTATTCGACCCTGAACTTTAGCTATTAATTTAAATAGATATTTCGCATTATTGATTAATTAAGGAGGACAGAAGCTTCAAAAAATAATTCCATTTTAATAATAGTTAATATAGTATTTGATAGTATAACGGGTTTAAAAACACCTTTACATTTACCATAACAGCCTTGTCTCCCGCAAATTTCGCTCCCCATAAATATAATTATATAATTGCAGGATCTGACTAGATGAACGGTGTGGCTTCACCCGCGTTAATGAGTTGCCATTCCATATAAATACACACATATAATATGTTATATTGTCTTTTATTGACATAACTATCACATAATTTAAAAAAAAACACTTTGTTAACTGATTAAGTTATGTATTTTACAAAATTTAAGTATTATTTTAAATTTTCCCGGCGTTCCTCGTACTTAACAGCTTGCGTGGTCACGGTAGACCACGACAGCCTAAATTTTGTAAAAATAATAACTTTCTAGTGTAAACAGTACAAACTAATGACATTTTATAGTCTTAATGCAAATGCACATTTGTGTAGTAATCTACCAAATGTGCATTTGAAACAAATTAACATTTTTTATTGCAGTTATAATTACTTACAAGTAAGATTTGTGGCGGGGTTTTTTTTATAAACCGTCCAATTTATATAGCATATGTTTAAGTCTTCAACGTTCTTGTTAATTTTGGACAATGCACAGAATATCTTTTCTATGTGTTATGTTTAGTTTAGTATTGCAAAGATTCATTAAATTCCATTCAACAGATTTTACGTGAAAGAGTGCCAAACATCCAACCATCCATACTCACAAACGCTATGATATTAGTAGGATCACATCCTGCCGTTAAACGTCACCGTGCGATGAGACAGAAATACCTTGATAATTTTGTACTTCCTATTACTGAAATTTGCATTCTTCATTTGGGCTAAATTATAGTTATGACATTATATAAATGACTATTATCATTTATAATCTCGTAACCATAATATTAAGTCACTAAAACTTCATACAAAACCAGGAAACAGATCGCGCACGAAATATTTTATTTATAAGTTATAGGGCTGTTACCATAAAGATGGTCTTTTTTTATCATTCTCGTCCTTGTGGTTAACGTAAACAAAACTCGAACTACATATTCAGTTGAAAAAAGAAAGATGCAATCGCAAGTGGATTATCTACAAATGTCAATAAATTTATCGGAAAATAACCAAAGGTATTTTGCTTTATTATAACAGTAAATGGATTGATCATAATAAACCTGCGCATAAACAACGTAAAGATCATTTAGTGGCTATGGCTATCTCTTTCTTTTAAATGGGATGGGAGAGGGTTACCTATATTCTAGCCACCTTTGTCACTGGTGGCGATTCTGATGTACACACTCTAAACTAAAAATCTCTAAATTTAGCTAAAGACCTGTCAAACAGTTTTAGAGAGCGTAACCTATTCTGTATCTGTATCTCTAAATTGATAGCAATAAGGTTTAAATTGTCAATGTAGAAATATATAGAATAGGTTATACACGTTGGACAGGTCTAAACCTACATTTAGAGATTTTTAGTTTTAGAGGTATACATCAGAATCGCCACCACTCTATGGTCAATTAAGATACCGATTTGATATTTCAAGTGATAGACAACTTCGTCGGAATATTTGGCGTTATATATTGCAAGTTTGTGATAATTAAATCTATAATTAGAACATTGTATTCAATTATACAGTGTTTTTAAACGTGTCATTAAAAAACAATATAGTGAAGAGATGTTTATCTTATAATTTGCAAAAAACTACTACGAGCGGAAAAATATTTATTCAACTTCATAAAATATTCGTCGGTTTAATTAACATATGAATGACGTCAGCCCTGAATAAATATACTTATCAGCTTCTGTATAATCGATTTAAGTATCAAGTAATAGTTTATAGGTATTTTAAGATAACGCTGGAGTAAGAAAAACATTAATCGGCATGGCCAAGGTTCAGGTTTTTTATATAGTTATTTTTATAGTCAAATTGTATTATCTTACACAACACTGTTGTTGTTAATATTATAGTTACATTTATAGATTTAATGGGTTAGCCAAAACAAGAAAAGGCGAAAAAAATAAAGCATGTTTCTGAACAATGAATAATAGTGAAGTTTGTATTAAGACTGATTTTATTCAAAAGTAAAATGGCTTTGTATATCTACGTTTTTAATTCAGAAAACAATATTTTCGATCAAGTTGTTGGCATTAACAATATCAAACCTGAAATATCCATAGCGTTGTATTTTTCAAGGTTAAATAAATTATATTTTGTTCTAAAAGTCGTTTCTCGTAAGTGTATAACAATCGATCGGCAATCGAGTGTTAAAATTTATTCACAGTTTGTATTTATATAGCACTTTGAGTACTCCAAATTACTAGTGAGAGTATGACGTCAAAACGGCTCCTTTTACGTAGCGAAAACTACGTTATCGCTACGGCAAACTAATAGACGTAGAGCAGTTAACGTCACTCGTAGTCTCATTCTCAACCCTTTAACAGGATAGCATAAATAAATCCTGTTCACAACGAAAACATCCAAATTTATACAATTAACAATACGAATAGAATTGTGTGAAACCACTGCGTACTCGTACATGTGAATACGTAAAATTAAACTAAACTCGTCTAAATGAGACGAAAATAGCATAACACCGTGAATGTAATAGAGAGGGAAGGTGTAGCAACAAGTTGGCGCGTTATCGCGGCCGTCACTTCGGGAGCCTTTCACTCGAGTCGCGTCGAAACCGGCGCTCAGTCAATCAGTCCGCGCGGCTCGGTCACTGTGTGAGAACGTCTCGCGACACGTGCCAAATAAGAACCACGCGTCACTCGCTTCAAAACTTTTCGGGATAGCACCTAAACGGCACTCCGTTGTGTTAGAATCCCGTATTGTGCAATCATGGGCGTTATCAAAGTGAATCCTGATACCGCGACGCTAATCTCCGCCTGCGACTTGCTCGATGACATGAAGGTGAGTCCCGAATCATGTGACAAATCGCATCCCAAATCCCAATGCCGGTAATTGCGTGGGACGTCCGTCTCGTCACGAGTTTGAGAGTAATTCCGAAATGCGCTTCTACAACTCGAGGTAGGTGCCAATTTACGTGTAATATTTCAAGTCACACCTATCAAACGGATAAAATTACGTTAAATTGATTTGAATTTGAGTTGCTACGTTCACGCCAATAAAACTAGATAAATTATCGCTTTTGTTTATACCAACGTTCAAGGTGAAGTCGTACAAATATTTGTAACGTTTCATGACCATTTCATGAATTTGGCGTTGCGCACGTACATTGTAACGTATAATAAACATTTCCTTTTAATTAATAATGCAATATGTCGGCTATTCGATGCGATTTGTCACGCTTCTTGAGTTTTCGTTTTAAATGAAAGTTTGTTCTGGTTGATTACGACATAGCAGATGTTCGCGAAGTAGGAATCAGTATCGGGCCGATTTCACATCCATGGTGAAATGAAAAGTGGACGGAAGTGCGACCTTATCAGTGGTTTGACACGATAACTGGAGGCAAAGTTGGTACGTGAGGGCACGCGCAACCTTTGCCGGAATGCAGCCTAGTTGCTAATCGTGTTGCGTTTTAAGATAGTGTTCTTTCATGGACAGGAAAATGCCACTGTTTGTGTTAGTTAGGCAATAAATTCATCAAAATATCAAAGTTAATTTGTTGGTAGGCAACAAAATTGTGTTCCCAATTTACCATATCATTTTTCCAGAGATAAGTGCTTGTAGCAGTTGATAGTGGTTTCCTTTTTTATAAACAAATGTTGGTTTTCGTTCGTAACGTAATTTTAAAGATCTAACCGCAAACCTATTCCAAATCATGAATATATAAAGAAATACTTTTTTTTAAATGTTAATACTTGTGAATTGCATTTGTGTTATCTTATCAAGATAAAGTAGGCGCTTGTTAATCAGTCATGTTTTTAAAGTAATTGAAATTCGGAGAGACAGGAAAATTCTGGAATGGACTTGGTGATGTTGAGAAGAAATTTGTGTTATCACCATTACAACATCACCATCATGAATCTGATATCTCGGCCAGTTTAAATGTGCATTTTTATTCCCAACAACGCGAATCAATTTTTGTATAGCCGATAATCGAACCCAGCGTCTACGGGTTAACCGTTTAACTGAAATTAAATCACATTTTGCGACAACTTGAATAAGTAAGCTTTAATTCTAAGTACAACAAACCGATCATTTTCTCAGAATTCAGTTTTTGGGTTTTATACTATGAAACATGTTTGATATTAATTATAGGTACAAATAGGAAGTGATTGTCGCATTACATAATACGTCACTATACACATAAACGACGCTCTGTCTTAATGAAAAAATGTAGCTTACGCAGAACTGACGTTAGACAAAATGTAAATAATTATCTCTATATAACGGATATAACTAAAGAACTGGTTCTCGCTACTAATAATGATCAAGTAAATATCCTACTAAACTATTCTGAAATACTTTTTTTTACTATATCTCTTCTCAGCAATATTTGCCTACCTTTGTGACATTATCATATGGTGCATTGTATGGGTAGAAGGTACTCCTCATAACGTATTCTAGACTTCTATATCTTTGGATGGAACAAAAATACGATTTGTGTGTGGTGTATGTGTATGTAACTGTGGGAAAGATGTCTTTCGTTAAGTTCAAATACGAACGAAAATATTAATCCCACCCTCCGGCTTTTACAAATCCCAAATAACTTACAGAGGGATACAATAGCTTATTTCGCTCTCTACACACATATACTCTGTATCTCTCAATCTACGCTCTCTACATAATATTTTGATAATATTATTTTTTAATTATATATATATTTAAAATTTATAATTTGGTAGAATAATAAATTACTTTGTTAAAAATTCACTATATGTTATTAAGGCCTCTCATGCTTGCCTCCAATAGAAAATAATAAATGTAGGTAAAATTCTTCACTACAGTAAATATACTAACGTTTTTTTTACACAATGTCACGACAAATTGAACAACGACAGTCGATAAAATGTCATTCCCTATTGAGATATGTTATTTTGAAAAGCAGCCAGTAAATTATTTTATTACTAAATTAAACATTATTGTTAGAACTAATGTCCGAGTATTTTTTTGTATTCTTAAGATCTACACTTTTGCAGAATCAATTTATAGTTAACGCGAGTACTACAGTTCCAAGTAACTTTACTTTAACTAATATACCATTTTTATGATTAGAATTAAAATAATTCTTTGCATTTTTAAATTTTACAAAAACCCGAGAATAACGCAATTTTGATTACTTCTACAATATTCTTCTTTATTATTATTCTTCTTATCACAAGCACGTTAAAACCTTAGTTTTCATTCATTTTTAAAACCTATCTTTGTGATGGAATAAACGCGGAGAATTATGCTTTATTTTATACCAGACTAGGATTTGAAAACCAAAAATGTAAAACAAATTCCAAAGACGACACGCGACGTCACGCAAGAGCGGCGTGGGCGCACGTTTCGACAAATCTCTAATAATGTATTTGCAAATTAATAACGTTTCAAGAGTGAGATGGTTATTGGATATGAACACACATGTAATCATATTACAATCGTTGTGGCTTGAATTTCGCGTCTTTAGCCTGAATTCCATATCTCGAAACAAGTTTGAAGAACATTCAAAATGGAAATATGTTCAATTATTGCTGCCTAATCTTCGATTCAGTGCATATTAATTATCATATTAAACTATTTCTTCACAAAATTATTCGTACGAATGGTAAAAATTACCTACAATTATTCCGCTGTTTGAAACAATATATGGGATATTGACTTTTAACTTGATTTTATACTTAAATGGAGATGCAATTAAGATAAACTTATGTGGATTGTTGCTGAGTGACACATTAAATTTTAACTATACAAAATCGAATAAACTGCTAAATGTTTAGTTTTACGAATCCTTATACATTATATGTTTGCTACTGATCGCATTCCTTTCTTTGCCATTAGAAGACTTAAAGAAAAACAATGTATTAACGAATTTAAGTTATGTATTTTTTTCAAAAATTTAAATATAAGTACATTATATTTAATTTTTTGAAAAAAATACATAAGTTAAATCCATTAATACAGTGTCTTTCTTTAAATGAGTAACAGTTATGTTACTAAAAGACAATATTACATTAGAAGACTGCTGGTACTGGTTTGGGTGTAATACTGCTTTCCCAGTTTTAAATTTAAATAGTTGAACCTGATTGATGTACAGCGGACCTGAATTGACGACCTCATAGTTGATAGTCGCTTTCCCAACTGTAAGTTAACGCGGCTTGCAAATGCTACCGTAGAAGAGATATATGATAATAGAAATGAATCAAAATGCGCCAATGATATTCTGTTGCTAAGCGAGTTTTACAATTTAATAGGAATGTTTTCGCATTAACAATGTAACGGTCATTATACATGACTTATATTATAAATGTCGATTAAACCTCAGTTATTTTATTTCAACTTTAATATTATGCCTATATAAATACTATTGGAAGGCATGAAAATAAATATTTGCTCCGGCTCACTCAAATTGTTAAATCTTAATCCAATGTCCAACATTTAATGAATTACCCTGTAATGGTCTAAAAAATAATTGTTTTCTCAAAGCATAGCATTTTTAGAAACTCGTTTTGCTAGAGCTACAAAAATAATCTTTTTTATTCCTTTTTCTTAGGAAAACGAACTAACACAATGTATCCGTAACTAAATATATAAGAATTGTATATATACTTACATACTTAACTCTAAAATTTCTAAACCTACTACAAAATCACTACAATCACCAGATTAAATATATTCCTCGAACAAAGACAATTCAAACGACCTTTGATAACCGCAAGTCGGCTGCGAGAATTTTAGAATAATTCGTTCGTGAGCTTTGCATCCTTGCTACTCTTACGTACAGGGTGGCGCTCAAAATCTAGGTCGATCTCATCAAGGTTCATCATTATAAGGAACGAAATCGAAGGTTTTTATTTTTAAAGGTAGATCAGTGGTATGACTATACTGGGCCCGTGGAAAATTATTACGATGGGGCCCTATCAGTAAAAAGAGTAAACTATATATGAAAACTATGAAACTTGCTAGACTTGCCTTTTAGACGAGAGGTAATGGTATGTAGTTTTTAAAATCGTTAAGCAAGGTCTAGGGATTGTTACAAATAACATTAATGCAGTGTAAATTTGAGTAAAGCTGCAGGATATACATTGATTTGTTGATGTATCTATTTCGTCTTCGAAAGTGGATCGAAGACTTGAGAATGTCCTGACCTGATCCGACACAGATATGTCTTTTTCTATATTTCAATAAAATTGCGATATGAAATTGTATTATGGACTTCAGTTCTCTTGTCAAGAATCTTATGTAATTAAAAAGTTAAATAATATACTCACTCAGATACAATTATAAAAATTCTACGTCTGTGGCATTTCGCCAGCCGTGCCTTCCTATTGTAACTCCGATGTTATAACGATATATTAGGTTTTCAAACATTCATAACAATTTCACGACTTTATTGAAAAGTATTGCTTGGTGACAATTATTCCTATGTAAAATAATTACTTATTCAATAATACGCAGATAGGAAAATCCTGCTTTTTGTTACGTAATCTCTAGATTACTGATATAAATATTTATGTATGTCTGTGCACCTGGTACAGCACGAGTCCGACATTGTAAAGAATGTTTATTTGAATCGCCAATTATGGTTATTAAAGATAATCCTATCTCCGCTGTCAATAAATCACTGTATGTATTTTAATGTAACGGCGCAGGTGTCTCATTTAAATCTATTAAAATACCTATTAAGAAAATCAGCTTCGAGACACGACTCGCGCGCACGGAGCCCCTTTTAATATTGTGTTACTATTTTTTTTGTCTTTGTTGTATAGCGGCAACGAAGTTGTTAAATTTTCACAAAGGATTTTGACGGAACGCGAAGACTGTTGTAGAATTCCGGTATTTAAGGATACGGAAGAAGAGCAAAAAGTAAATAATTATTCGAATTAAATATTAATATAACTGAATATGGTTATTTACAATACTTTATTGATCACCCATTTGCAGAATGAATTAACGTAATTTACAAGGACTTAATTACCTTTGGTTAGCAATATTATTGACGGTACCGGTATTACTAGTGATTTTTATTCCTTAATTGATGTTTAAAGCGCTTATACAATACTTCAAATCTAAAATTTAAGGTAAGGCTCAGCAAATAGACTGACATGTTTTATAATTCAATTTATCTTGATATGTCAAGGGGTAACCAAGACCCAAAAATCGATTTTCGATCGATTATATTCGACCTTAAGATTTTTGAATCGCATTGTTTTTTACTTTTTTGTCTTAAACTCTCTGTCATAAATGTCACATAAAATCGGAAGGTTAAATATATTGCACTTCTCAAGACTGCCTTAAGCATTATAAATGTAGGAAAGGTTTGAGACTGCAATCCGCATACTAAATAACACACGCGTTGTAGCAACGTTGGCAAAAGCCACTAGAATAAATTGCTAGGACGTCTCATGTACGGTATTTGGTGTATTTATCATGTTTGAATATTGTTACTGACTTATAACATAGATGCCCATATCGTAATGAAAATTATTAATTTTTGAAGCTTACTGATGAATTATTAAATGTGGTCAGTATTTGATACTTCATATCCGTGGTAGCAAAGTCTTAGCAAAGGTATTTTCTCACTAAGTGTCTAATAATCCATCGTTCGATGAAAGCTATTAATTCTGTGTTCTAATTTCAACTAGTACTAACTCTTTACCAAAGTTGTTCTATGCAAATAAAATGTACGAACACCAGTCAAGGCTAAGAATGGAAATAATTAAAAAATCTAAAATTATCGCCACAGTGGTGACATAACGAATGACAATTTAGTGCTAAAACATAAGGTTGATATTTCTTTGTTTTCGATTGTATAACGCGACGTGACGAGTGTCACATGATTTGGATCGTTTAGTTAATTAATCTAAAAATGTTTTCCACCCCAAAATCATTTATTTACGCTTAAGTTCTTGCTTGCAATTTCTTTTGCTCGCGGTTTTTTACGTTAAACAAATGTAGTAGTTCTATATATTCAATTATTGCGTATTATGTAAAGTGCAAAATAAACATTAAAAAGAAAGTATTTATCGATGATAACATGTTATCAGGATTAATAATCGTTATCTCAGGAAGTGAAATGGGTTTTGGGTAAAATATTACCGAGATTAGAACGATATGAATACAGTTTGTTTGAACAGTCACTCAATGTCATCATGATTTAGCGGATAGGTGATAGACGAATAAATTATTAATTTCATGGCATATATAATTAAATTAAAATACACAAATGTAAAAAAAAACTAACAATTAATACTAATTTACGAAAAAAATTAAGGAAAAATGGCCCAAATGCTGGTGGCATTTCCTCGAGGTATTGCGATGCGTGTACTGGTATTTACTGGTGTCGTCTACCAGGTCTACCTAGATCGTATTAGCGCCTGTCCTGTCTCATATATTACATATTAACTGTAATATACCAGAATAGGTTTAAATTAATGCAATGGTTAATGTCATGGGTTTTATATCTTACCTACCTTTCTATGAGCTCCATGTAAAAATAAATTAAGCGGTTTATATTATGAATAACAGGATTTATGTTACGAAGTCTCAGTGTTTACATTGTGTGTAAGTACTCATAAAATTTATATTAATAATAAACGTATATAATTACTGAAATATTTTAAATTTAATATGTATTTTAATCGTAGTAATTCAAAATAAACACATCTTAAGCTTAAAAATTACTCTGAACTCTGAAGTTATTACGTAAAAGTATGTAAATTTGAATTGGTTTCGTTGACGTAAAGCGTCGTGCGTTTACAAATGAGTTTTTAATTAAATTCGCCACTTAAATAATAAAGAAAGCGAACGTCTTTTGTTTAGTGGTTATGTCAGTATTCAAATATGTTCAAAGGAAAAGTCCACCGCCAAATGCTCATATATAAAACAATGATGTTGATATCTATATATGAGTATAAAAGGCTTTAAATTGTATTAGCTTTAGTTAATTTAATAGTTATTCCTTTGTTTTACGATACTGTTCGTAGCCTATATAAAGTCTACTAATACTAAAATACGTGCGTCAGTCTAGTACTGTAAAATGTCTTCGCAATATACAGCTATAATATGTACTCATGTGGAATTATCAATCCAGTTCCGTTTCGTATAACAGAGCACGTATTCCAGGCCAGCTAATAAGAGACCTCACGAAATCGAAAGTACGACTAGATTTGGGTTGTGTATGTATTAGTCAAGACCATAGTCTACGTTAGGTTTACAAACGTAATCGTAAAATACAGATTTATTTAAAAAACAAGAATGATGGGAGAACTTGAAAGATTTATTACAACGTAATAAGTATATGATTAGGTCAACAATGATTTAGAAATATTAGATTTTAATTACCAACCATTCTCAGATCCCCTCGCATCGCGGCCTCAAGGTCGTTCGCTCGGAGATCCCTCTTAAGGTGCTGACAAATTAAATACGTCGGTCATAGAAACTTAAAAGGCTTTATTACATTTTTTATACAAGCAATAAACAAATCGAATCTCAATACGTAATTAGAATTATTTTGCCGTAAACGTTAGTGTTACAATTTTAAATGGGAACGCGACTTTGGCCTAGTCATTTATCGTAATTGCGCGTTTAGATTTTATCACGTATTACGATGCAGAGAAAACGCTCCAAACACAAACAACAATATTCGCTTAAATAAATTACGCATTTAAAAAATGTATTAAATATGAATCGACTGTTTGTACAGCTTGAGAAATCACAGAGCCCCAACAAAATTATTTAAATATTCAAACCAGTTTATGATAGTGGCGTAATAGTTGGTTGTTATCATTCGAAGCAATGTCACGTACAAATGCTAATTAGTTATTGAAATTGAAAGCATCTTTAAGGTGCGCTATTCCTCGTCGCTACGTCTCACTAGGTCTTGCGGATGTCCGTTCTGTCACGTACGTCAGCAGGGCTACTGTTATGCTGATTTCCAATAGTGGAACTGGCATGATTTGAACTTTTAAGTTGTACAATATATTACAAATATATTTGTAATGCCTCATGGTCTACTAGGCAGTGCTTACCGGTCACCATGGCGGAGAAGCGAAGAGGGTTCGGTTCGATCATTGTTAGATGAGCATAAATCATAATAAATAGTCGGGGTTTTATATATTTATATAATCATCTATGTATGTATGTAAATGATAGGGGGCTAAGCGACCATGTGTAAAAATTGTCATGAAATAGCTCAGCGTAGGTTCATGTGGTTTGAGTTATAGTTGTCCACTTTCTCGATTGTAATAAAAAACTAAACTATAATATATTGAATATGATCCAGAACTACGTTAAAATTAAAGACTTAACATGAATGTTGCTGAAATAAGTCTATGATTCAGCAAGTTTTAGTGTGACTTATTCTGTTCAATTCGTAATTAAAATTCATTCGTTAGTCGTAAATATGTAACAACCTTTGGTCTTAGCTTCAAAGCATCCTAAATCGAGGACTATTTATAGTATACGTTTTTCATAAATAAGAACGCTTTATACAAGCCTATTATAATAAATTTAAGAAAAAAACAGAACAATTATTTGTTTATTTTCTTAGAACAGACGGGAAAATTTCTACGCTGAAAAATAATTGAGGAATAATTGAGGAAAATTATTTTTAAATAATTAAAAATCGCTCTATCGACTTCTTAGATGTACGCGTTTTTGACGCGTACGGAAATGTTTTTGAGTATAATATAGTAGCATAAATGACGTAATATATGTTTTACTGACGTATGAAACATTAAAATGAAATAATTCAATGAAAGAAGTACCAAACGTTTACTTTTTGATTTATAAGAGGGTGAGAGTTACTTGCCAGTTCTTTTCGACCGCTGTTCGTAGAGGCAATAAGTATCCTGAGGATGCTCCGGTGTCGGGGCGTAACGTGCGTCGTGTGTTGGAAGGTTAAATTGGTCTATTAGAATTTTATACTAAGGACTTCAGACGTAACGCCTGATTCAAATAAAGATTTTCTTACTGACTTCTTGGAATAGGAATAGTCAGGATAAAATAGCATATATCTTGAGAAACACTAGTATCTCATCCACACATCATGTGTCACGTAAATCAATGAAACAAACCGAATGTTACGGTTGTCAGTTGCACAAAAGATTAACTTCAATTGAATTGTATGAAAAAATGCTTAACAAGTAGTTGACGTAAATATAATCGTGACAACTGTACAAGTTTGTTTTATGACGCGAATGCAATGTTTATATTAAATATTGCTCTATCATTTAGAGCGATTGACCTGAACTAAGAAAGAGATACACAATCGAATCGAAGATGAAGAAGGTATTTTGATAATGTCAACCTTTACCTATTTACCCGTTTTCATATCTAGTATGCTCTGCTCTTATTGTTATATATTTCGCGCTTAGTATATTAGCGCGTTCAACAAACAGACCTCAGCTTTATAATATTGCCTAAACTTCGTATGTAAATGTAATCATTTTCGTTTATATGTGTTAAAAACGATAATCTTCTAACTGCTTCCGACAATGCAAACCAGAAAACTTGCCGATGAACTTTTACTACGGCTTTTAGTAAATATAGTTTTACATCGGCGATAATACGGGGATCGGCCCCGAATGGCTTAGTGGTTGCAAAATAATTAACATTCTATAACCAACAAGTATAATTATCATTCTACTTCAATTAAAAACTTAATTGAATTATGTTAACCTTCTCTACGACCTCATAAATAATCACATAATAACACATGCTACAAATCTAAGTGGCATGGTAACAGTTTAACATTTTAATGAATGATTAAAAGAAAAATTAATATAGAAATTCCAGACCTCATGTTTTCTGAGGAAATTATTAATTTATATAATAATTCAGAATTGCTTCGGTTGTTAATATAATGGTCATTTGTCGTGCAAGATACGTTTTGAAATCATCGTATTATGATCTCAACCAAAAGATTCGACTAATGTTCCCACAGTATATATACATTTTCGTTACTGTTGAGGTACTTTTATGTGTGTGGACACTGTTGACGTCAGTTTTGTTATTCAAATAACAGAGGTCAAACTTGAGGGCGCGTACACACTGTCCACAGAGATATTTCCGAACTAATACAACTCAGAGACGTTTAAAAACGGCCGATAAAGCACTACGAGGCTTTTCTTTAAAAAAAACTGTTTTCATTGTATCAATTTTATTTAAATCTTTTTTAAAAAATTTTAAGGACCCCCCGGAAGGGAAACCCGAATATTTTAAAGCAGTGGGGTTTGAATTCCCTGCTACGACACGCTATAGCAGAATATAAAACGACCGTTATAGCACCAAAAACGTAATTTTATTGTAAAAACTTTTCGTTAAAAAATGTTGGGACCAATTTTGAGTTGAAAGTTAACATGAAAGATAATTAATTCGTTTTAACGAAAGATAAATAAATAATTTGACGTGCTATTTTCTTTATTATACGCTGTAATAAAATGTTCCCAAAAATCAGACTCCATCTGTAAATTCTCAATTGTCTACAATTGATACCGCCTGTAGTTTCTGTTATTCTAAAAATATTACAAATTTTTATCAAATTTTGTTTGTAAATTTTTCATGAAATCTATAACATAGTTTGCAAAGGTCGTCAACACATACATTGTTTGGCAATAACACCGTAACGTAACGCTCTGTTCGCACGGTACGTTTCACACGCGAAGTTCACGATCGCTTCTATCCACTGCGGTGTCAATGACAGCGGAATAATGGGATTTGTAAAACGCATTGTTTTCGCGTCCGGGCCGAAAATGCATTGACATAAGCATATAATGGATGTTCAAATAAATACGTCGGCAAAAATAAGAATAAATTTTGAATCCGCTGCACAGTCTTTGATTTAAATTATACTCGTTAAAAGACAATATTACAACTTTTGTTGTTATTTAAAAACAATTGAAAGTTTACAGACAAAGCTTTTAACTGATTCTTGATTTTTATAGTCATTTAGATGTAGCTTTTGCTCCAATTTAATGTTTTGTTTTTCAGTTACACCATTTGGGACAAATGTGAATAGCAACTTGCCGATAAAAATGAGCGATTATTTAGTTAGCATGTACCCAGACAAATACATCGCTTTTAACTATGTACTGAATACTGTCAAGTGCCTGTCAAGTAACACAATATAAATGCGATTTATACATCCAATGAAAACATATTAATTTGAAGTTAACTAGGTACTTAAAACTAATCACAATACGCCTTCAATTCGACCACGCGTTATGTTTTACTTTGACATAAATAGTTTTAGCATGTTGTAAACAATTTCGCTGCTTAAATATTATAGAAATCTGTAAAACTTTTACATATAATAGAAATGTAAAAAATCTATAAATAGTATAATAAATTTGCTTCAAAAGCAAAATGTGAAAATAAAGATTTAGCTTTCTGACTTCAGTAGGGAGAGCGTTCTACATATTTATGTTCAACCTTTATGGTAAAGACATATTCAATAATTTTTCATCAAACCTAAAATGATATTAAAATTTATCGTAGACCAGTTATATGCAACGTTATCAAAGTCACAAAATTTGGTGCGTGATCTATATATTTTTTTCTGTCTTCCAACAGCAGAAATATTAAGGCTTTCATACCTAGAATAGAAGCAACAAATTAATTTCTTTGAATCTTAAAATTTTCGGTCTATACTACATAAACATATTAAATTCTTGGATTTTCCAATATACACATTTGAGACAGACTGGAATTTACTACAAGTGATAAATTATTGGTGCGAAGACAACAAGATTTACCTCGGATCGGATCACATTAATATTTATTGTAGGGGCAATTTATTTCTATTAACTTTTACGAGAATTAGTATCGAATAGATTGTGATAAATTGTTCGAGCTGTTCTTACAATTAGGTTTAAGGCCAAGGCAGCGTAAGGTTATGAAGATTTTACAAATGATTGATACCCACAATGTAAAAAATAACGGCCTACCTTTCAAAGTAAAGTAACGGCCCAAAATTTGCAACATTCTCTTAGAAGCCAAAATAACAATATGAACAAATATATAATGAACAAAACCGATGCAGCCATTACTATGCTAATACCAGACATAATCATTTCCATCTGAGGATGTCTCAACGATAAATCGTTTCCTTTAGTGCTGTAATTTGATTGTTATTTAGGTCACCAGTTTTTGCACACGATTCATTTTTGTAACTTAAATTTTTGGTTTATTTATTTTAAACAAACTGTTTGAACTAAATCTGTAGGTTTATAATTGCATATTTGTCGCAATACTGACATATAACTTAGCTGAGCATCTTAGGATTGTTAGATGGATATGACAATCGTGCAAACTCACACGTGGGGTTAAGCTTAAAATGTTTCACTCCAATGTGAAAATTATGGAAATGTGAGACGTAGAACACCTTAAAAGCCACCACGCAACAATCTCGCACTAGCTTGTGCTCCGCGAGGAAAGATTATACATATAACACAATTCTATATTGTTGCAGAGCGAATCGAGCTACACCTCTTCCGAAGAGGGCTGCGGCGGTGGCGAACGTCACGCCGTGCTCAGCTACGAGCAGGTGAGGCGGCTCAACGATGTCATGGACGAGGTGGTGCCCATCCACGGGCGCGGCAACTTCCCCACGCTGCACGTGCGCCTGCGCGAGCTCGTGGCCGGAGTGCGCGCTCGCCTCGAAGCGTCGCAGACCGAAGGCGGCGCCGGAATCGCCGTACGAGACGTGCGACTTAACGGTGGCGCTGCGAGCCACGTCCTCACGGACCAGTCGCAACCCTTCTCGGACATTGACCTCATCTTCACCGCGGAGCTCCCCACGGCACGCCATTGCGACCGAGTCAAAGCGGCCGTCCTGGGACACCTGTCCACGCTCATGCCGGCCGCCACTCCCCGCCGACGGGCTTCTCCAGCCGGCCTCAAGGAAGCTTACGTCTCGAAAATGGTGCGCGTCAATTCCGACGGAGACCGGTGGTCCCTGATATCACTGGGAAATTCTCGAGGGCACAAGTCAGTTGAACTGAAATTTGTGGACACGATGAGACGCCAATTCGAGTTTTCTGTGGATTCATTCCAGATAGCTTTAGATTCGTTACTCGCCTTCCACGAGTGCGCACAGCTACCCATCGGGGAGAACTTCTACCCGACTGTCGTAGGAGAATCGGTATATGGAGACTTCCATGAAGCACTTTTGCATCTGTCAGAGAAATTGATTGCGACGCGGCAGCCCGAGGAGATTCGCGGCGGGGGACTGCTAAAATACTGCGCACTACTGGCAAAGGGCTACCGACCGGCGCGACCTGACAAGATAAAGATACTCGAACGCTACATGTGCTCTAGATTCTTTATAGACTTCCCTGAATTGGGACAACAGAGAGCCAAGCTCGAGGCATATCTCCGAAACCACTTCGTTGGTCGAGAAGAAGAGGCGCTAAAGCATAGGTATGTGAGCTTAAAATATACTTCATATTGCTTTCCTTAGCGTACTCTACAAGATTAATGAAATCTTTAAATGTATGGAGATTTAAGACTAATAATAAGCGAATAAATTTATAGGAAAAAAAAAACAATCATTCATGATGTAACTGGTTTTACCTGTCCGCACTCCTAACGTGACATTGCAGTATTAAAAGCATAGTTTTTGGAATCACAAAACCAGTCTAGACTTGTTGGTTGCCAATCTTAAACTTCAAAGGCCACTTGCTATGAGGCGCTGTATATTGAATGTCGGTCCGTCTGCAGGTACCTAACGCTGCTGCACGGCGTGGTGCGCGAGTCGACAGTGTGCCTGATGGGCCACGAGCGGCGGCAGACGCTGGCGCTGATCGAGGCGCTGGCGTGCCGCGAGCTGTGCGCGCGCGCAGTGCTGCTGCCGCCGGTGGTGATGCCGCAGTACTACGTGTGCGTATGCGCGTGCGCAGCGTGCGCGGCCTGCGCGGCTTGTGCGCCGTGCTGCGAGTGCTGCCGCCCGCAGCTGTGCCCCGCGTGACCCGCGCGCGACCCCGACCGACCATGAATTTAGTGCCAAATGTATATAATATATGTATGATACGCTGTCTGTATATAATGCGTGATTCGCTTGAACCGACATTGGTTACACTCTGCGTCAATTCGATGTTGCTCACTCTACGGATCAATTCCAGTCAATTCGTTTGTGACGGGCTCGCGCGGCTCCCGGCTTCCCCACCACATTCATTCGCCGATTTCCAAATTCTAACTCGGCTCGTCGACGCGTGACGCAATTTTTGATTGGTACTCCTTTCGTGTTGATCGCTTAATATGTCAGCAGTACGGAAATTGTCGATCTCGCTTGTCCGACCGAATTGAAGGCCCAAGTCGGCCCATGGCCTAATAAGAGTAGGTAGTTATTTTAAGCTGTTATGTATAAATTGTTTCTCATTAAGTAGCATGTCTCTCTCAAAGACCGCGATTGATGGTTCATTCCTCATTTCATTCACACTTCACATTCCCTAGTTAAGCCATCTGATGACAGTCGACATTCGATTTAGATAGCCTCTACTTTGCATTTTGGGAGCTCTATCTGGCGTGATGAATAACCATAGTCATGAGATGGTTTATCTATTCATGCCCCGCCCGAAAGGCCTAAACGCGACAAAATATATAAATTTTAAAAATATATAAGAGTGTACGTACAGACGCGGAGTTAGATATGAAGTTGAATCTTCATTGCTATTTTGTAAACACTACGGTACGTGAGAAGACGACCTATTTTACTAAATATTTATTAATCTAAAATTGTATGTATACACTTCGTAATAGCTGTCGTCATTGTATGCGGCTTGGAAAAAAATATACCAAAACAAAAAACACTAAAAATAAAACGCCAAGACGTGTACAGTGCTGAAGCGACCTTTATATAACACCATTTATTTTAAGAACATTTACAAGTAATAAAGTCATGTAACAGAGTACTTAGGAACATGATTTTTGAATGTCTCAATAAACTATAGTCGTATGCGAAATTGTGATTTTATTGTTGTCGATGAATATACTTACATAGCTTAGGACATAGTTAAATTCGATAGAGATATATTGCTGTTGTATTTAATAGTTATACGAATGGTGTAAACAGTGTCCGGCCAATGAAGCATGTCTTATGCCACGCAAAGTTATATGTATACAATCGTATTAATTAAGTTGTCTAGGTCCGGAGTGCTGAGTACAATCTGTTTATCTTAAGGATCAGAACAATGAACGATTTTATGAACGAATTTTTCTATCTTGCTCACGAACCAGAATTGAGATCATAGTAACTGATTCGGCTGAATTCTTCGCTTCGATACGTTGCTGCGTTCTTGTCAAGACACTAAGCTTCCATTAATATAATGTACCATAGACCGTATCTAGATTTAAAATAGCTTTGTAAAATTTATTGCGTATAATTCCCAATCGTTGGACGGAACGCAGCGTTTTTGATGTACCTAGACGTAACAAACATGTACTTAGTGTAATTTAAAGTACATAATGTAGATGAGACATTAACGTATATTCCATTTATTACGATTAACTAGTATTTCGCCTGGTACACTCATAGGTGTAGAATAAGACATGACTAGCTTGCATAGCCAAGACCAGCCTTCGGATGATTTCAATTAACGGCCTACGTTATCAACATTGTTTTAAAAGATTCTAGACATTCAGTTATGTTACGATA